>LNAC01000174.1:1400794-1448925 GCA_002007465.1 Ailurus styani | reverse complement strand
CTCTCTGCCTGCCTCTCTGCCTACTTGTGATCTCTCTCTCTGTCAAATAAATAAATAAAATCTTTAAAAAAAAAAAAAGACTGGCAATAAAGAACAAATCTAAAGACAGAAGCCATGAAACCATAAAATAAGCTCGAGGATAAATGCTGTTAATCTGCAAAGTTAATTTTTAAAAGAAGGAAGATCAATCTTTCTCTATAATTGTGATAATACATATCTCTGTCCTCTGTAGTTTACATAGGCTTTTCATACATATTTCCTGTTTTGAGTCTGCAAACAATTTTTTACAGATCAGGAATCTGAGGGATAAGTAAGTTACATAATGTCCTTAAAGTCATGTAGCTAATAATTGAGATGGAAGCACTGGTCTTCTGTCTCCAGGACCACACGCTTTAGATCGTTGTATCTTTTAGGCTTTTCTTTCTGAAAAGCACATGAGGAAACAAGAATGAATGAAGACAGCCAGGTAACTGTGGGGAAGCCACATGACCTTTTTAATCTGCAAAAGAAATAAAATGGGGATGATAGTAACAGTGCCTACCTTGTATAACTGTTGGGAAAATTAGGTGGGAACGTGTAATAAAGTCAAAGAGAGTGTTTGCTCGATGTTATCTCATACTCTTACTATGGCAGTTATTATTAACATTACATTAAAAAGACAATACGATACAGCACAGCAAGTATGGAGTCAGATGGATCTAGTTTTTATTGGTAAAAATCGGTAGAATTTTTAAGGCAACAACAACAACAAAAACTTAGTGGAAATACCTTTCTGACATTAAAATAGCTCGGGAAACTTCTGTTGAACATAACTAGGAACTAGTCAAACTTGGAAGACTACACTATGGAAAAGTAAGCTCCCAAATCTCGGGAGTCTACTCCAAAAATGGCTTATTTTCTGCTCCTGTTAAACATAGACTTGGCTGTGGGTTGTTTGTGGCTCTGCTGCTAGATCCTTCTTTTTCCAAAACCCAGGCTAACAGGGCTATCACTATTAGGGACACTTTGTTCTCGTGGCAGCAGAAGAATGCAATGACCAAGCCAAATAATGGCTCTTAAAACTTTTGTTCAAATGTGATATATGTCACTTACACTCACATGTCATTAGCGCAAGACATACTGTATGGTTAAGCTCAACAGCAATATGGCAAGGATGTTAATTTTCTTACAGGAAGATGATTAAATAATTAGAAACAATAAAATCATCTATTGTAGGACGAGATAGGAAATGTGTGACCGAAAGTTCCTGGCGGCAAAAAAAAAAATCTGAAATATTTAATATATTTGTTTCTCACTACCTAGTGTGCACCTTCATACCCTCTAGGGGCTCATTAAATATTAATGGCTGAATTCATGATATAGACAAAGATTAATAAGCAGCAGACCTTTGCACTGAGACTTTTTATCCCCCCTGCTCCAAACTGAAGAAGAAATGACTAATATTCAAATTTCTGTTGTTAACATAGATGTGTATCCAAACATACTCAGAAAATGAATAAAGTGCTCTTTTTATGATTGCAATCATAACGAAGGAAAGCAAGCTATTATAGGCAATTAGGTCAAGTTAAAGTAGTTAATTAATTCATTCAACAAATAAGCTATTAGAGGTTTCCATGTGCCAGGCAATGAACAAGTATTTAAAGATGAATCAGAATCAGACACCTAATCAGGTCCAGTTAAATTTTACAGTGAAAAGTTTTGTAGGTTAATCTGTTCTTTCGATTTTTTGAAAAGATTTTATCTGTTCATCTAAGGGGGAGAGAGAGAGAGAACATGAGTGTGTGGGGCGGGTAATAGAGGGAGGGGGAGAAGCAGACTACCCACTGAGCAGGGGCCCCAGTACTGGGCTTGATCCCAGGACCCAGAGATCATGATTTAAACCAAAGGCAGAATCCTTAATCATCTAAGCCAGCCAGGTGTCCCTGTTGTTTTAATTTTAATGTCCCATACTAGAATAGGGAGGTATGTCTGTGTGAGGGTATATAACTATTTTAGTAAAACCACTTTCTTTGAAAGAAAAGATAATAGTAATATTTTTCTAATGTTCTTAAGAATAGGAGATAGCATTGCACACAGAGATATTTTGAAGAGGCCTCCTAAATCATGAGCAAAATGATCTTTATATATTACAGGAAGCAGCTATTTAAAAGTGTATTTGTACACAAGAGTTAGAGTTCAACCTTCAAGCTTTACATCATCTTATGAAGAGAATTTTAAATGCTAAATTACTTTGATAAGACATATGTATGTACAGAAAAAGCAACATGCAGTGCTTTAATTAGCACTTTCTTCTACAAAGAGACCATATTCAAGAACTTTACATTTCCTTTCTTTTTCTTAATATAACAAGATATAAGTCAGCTATATACCCAAAAGATACCTAGAGACTAATGAGAATGTAGAGTGAGTACTAGTGGAAAGAGCAGGAACATTTCCAAAGTTAACTTAAGCATTAAGCAAATACTGAATATAAGTTAATAAATAAAATTAGATTTTCCAAAATCTCTTCCTAATTAACAACCTGTTACATAAAACTGGTGGGGTTTTTGATATTCACAGTTTTTAATGAGTTATTTAAAATCACAAAAGACATATTAAGTCCTTGGCAAAACATTCAAAAGCATTCTTAAAAATGGCTTGTTCCTTTAACTGTAGGAACAGTTTCAGTGGCAAACTGACGCACTTGATTTTTACTGATAGAAAATTACTCACACATAACACTTTTATAAAATTATCGTAATTTGAGGTTATTTACTTACATTGATGTAGATGTCATCTTGGGAAGTTTATCAGAAGTGCCTTTAAAATAAATGTTTCCCCCTTCATATACTGCAGAATAATTTTTGAAATAAATATAAAGAAGATTCAAAATTAAGTTATTCATCCTGCTGCACACCCATGACCAACTGAGGCCTGTGCTGGGGGCGGTAACCACAGGGATGACCGCAGTGTGCATGCCTCCCAAGGGCTCTTCTTTCCACAGCAGCTCGGTGGGGGCTGTTTTTCTCCTGAGTGCTTGAACCTTTCCAGTTGGCTTGTCTATCTCTCTACCAACAAGGCAGTGTGCTTAATCTGAGTTACCTGACTCTTCTGTGGGATTTTCAGAAGGACTCTTCACTCTTTCCTTCCTTATACCCCTGTCCACCTCCTCCAGAACTGTAGTGAAACCCAGTTTAGGTGACAACCAAGAATCCTACTATCTCCCTCAAGTTGCAATTACCCATTGCATCATAAAGCCTGGGGTATTACACAGACTGTGGGTTATGCTACTAATGTATGTTTTGAGTCCAAAACCAAAAATCTTATAAAGAGCCATATCAACTATATTAATTAGAGAGTAAACTGATCATAAATTGCAATGCGCAAAGTATGATTAAAAATAAAATGTCTTTATAAATGTCCTACTCAAATTTGAATGAAATTTTATGTACTCTACTTTTATTGTGTCCTATTCAAATTGGTGTTTTTTTCAAAAATAAAGTTTGCCTTGAAATTCTTATAACTTTAAAAGTCTATTAAAAGGGCCATTTTATAGATGATATGAGGTCTGGTAAATTATTTTAGATAAATTTTAGTCTGTAAACAATCTAAAATAAGTAAAAGAAGTGAATAGTGTTATTGTGGAAAATTTACAAGTGAGGATAAAAACAGTTACATAAACATGCATTTTGGGGCATTCACACACAACTCTGAACTTGCTTCTGCTTCTGCTTTGATCCACTAAAGGAAGATGGGTGGGCACGTGGGTGGCTCAGTCAGTTGGGAATCTGCCTTTGGCTCAGGTCAAGATCCCAGGATCCTGGGATAGAGTCCCACATTGGGCTCCCTACTCAGTGGGGAGTCTGCTTCTCCCTCTGCCCCTCTCCATGCTCATTCTCTCTCTCTCTCAAAAATAAATAAATAAAATCTTTAAAAAATAAAGGAAGATGGAAAGGCCAACAGACACATAAAAAAAAAAGCTCAACATTACTCATCATTAAGGAAATACAAATCAAAAGCACAATGAGATACTACCTCAAACCAGTCAGAATGGCTAAAATTAACATGTCAGGAAATAACAGATTTTGGCAAGGATGTGGAGAAAGGGGAGCCCTCTTTACACTATTGGTGGGAATGCAAGCTGGTACAGCCACTCTGGAAAAACAGTATGGAGGTTCCTCAAAAAGTAAAAAAATAGAGCTACCCCATGACCCAGCAATTGCACTACTAGGTATTTACCCAAAGGATAAAAACATAGTGATTCAAAGGAGCAACTGCACTCCAATGTTTATAGCAACAATGTTCACAACAGCCAAAATATGGAAAGAGCCTGATGTCCACTGACAGATGAATGGATAAAGAAGATGTGGTATGGGCACCTGGGTGGCTCAGTTGGTTAAGCAACTGCCTTCAGCTCAGGTCATGATCCCAGAGTCCTGGGATCAAGTCCAACATCAGGCTCCCAGCTCCATAGGGAGTCTGCTTCTCCCTCTGATCTTCTCGCCTCTCATGATCTCTCTCACTCTCTCTTTCTCTCTCAAATAAATAAAGTCTTAAAAAAAAAAAGAAGATGTGGTATGTATACACAGTGGAATATTACTCAGCCATCAAAAAATGAAATCTTGGGGTGCCTGGGTAGCTCAGTCATTAAGCATCTGACTTCGACTCAGGTCATGATCCCAGGGTACTGGGATTGAGCCCCACATTGGGTTCCCTGCTCAGCAAGAGGGCTGCTTCTTCCTCTCCCACTCCCCCTGCTAGTATTCCCTCTCTCTCTCTCTCTCTCTCTGTGTCAAATAAATAAATAAAATCTAAAAAAAAAACCCGAAATCTTACATTTGCAATGATGTGAATGGAACTAGAGGGTGTTATGCTAAGTGAAATAAGCCAATCAGGGAAAGACTAATTATCATATGATTTCACTCATATGTGGAATTTAAGAAGCAGAACAGAGGACCATTGAGGAAGGGAGGGAAAAATAAAATAAGATGAAATCAGAGAAGGAAACAAACTGTAAGAGGCTCTTAACTATAGAAAACAAACTGAGGGTTTCTGGGGGGTGGGGGATGGGGTAACTGGATGATGGGCATTAAGGAGGGCATGTGATGTAATGAGCACTGGGTGTTATATGTAACTAATGAATCACTAAATTCTACTTCTGAAACTAAAAAAATAAAAAAAAAGAAACAGAAACCAAAAAAACCCAAAAAGCAAAAAGTAAGAATAAAGGAAGATGGAAGGGATCTGAATAAAGTATATGAAGTTCTGATACAAAATAGGGTCTTTTCTTAAAAGTGTTGTCCCTATCTAAAAGAATAGATGGTTTACAGGCGGCAAACCTGTAGTCTTTTGATATCAAATGGTTTAGAAATCATAGAACCATAGCATTTTAGAATTCATCAATTTTAGGCTCCTCAATTAACAGTTAAGGAACCTAAGCCAGAGAATTTAAGGAACCAGACTCTTAAGTAATAGATAATTTCTAAAGAACTCAATTACAGGACCTTGTTTAAAGAGCTCTATATCAAATAATCCCAATGAATTATGTGGAGAAAAATCAATATGAGAGTTGGTTGTGATCAGTAGCAGCAGACTTAGTAATAAAGATGCTGACTTATGCCAGAAACTGCATAAAATGCTCTCAGTATCTGCTTCTAATCCTAGAACCGGTATCACTATTTGCAAAGTTGTTTTATTTTAGAATGTTTAAAACCAAGGATTAAAAAAAACACTAATGCTTTTCCTGGTTTACTATTTCTATGACTTCACAATATGCAGTCAGACACCCATAACCATTTTATAATATTATTTCCAAGTTACCCAATTGTTTTTTATTTATTTTTATTTTTATGTATTTTAAAGATTTTATTTATTTATTTGACAGAGGGAGACCATGAGAGAGGGAACACAAGCAGAGGGAGTGGGAGAGGGAGAAGGAGGCTCCCCTTTGAGCAGAGAGCTGGGTTCGGGGACTGAATCCCAGGACTCTGGGATCAGGATCTGAGCCAAAGGCCAACTCTTAACAACTGAGCCACTCAGGTGCCTCCAACTGGTTCTTTTTAGTCATTGTCCTTATTAGTCTTTGTTGCAACCACATTAAAGCTTTATGTATGACCATAGAATGCAATGAGAAAATGTGTGGGACCCAAGCAATGATGATGATATCCGTATTGATGAGGAAAGGTAGCCCCCGTAAGTGTGCCTGCATGGAGCTATGTAGTTGAGCTATGGTCGTGTCTATGTGGACAGTGGGCAGGTGGACTGTGTGGATGTGTGCCTGAAGTACATTTGTCACTAGGGATAGTTAACCGATGGAGTTCTGTCTGAATCATGGGAACACAATTTACAATGTAGAGTTGTCTCACAGAAATGTATTAGTTAATAAAATAGGGCAGAAGCTGTTCTCATCTTTAGAAATGGACACCCACTCTAGGCATTAGCTCTAGCTTTCTAAAGTATTTGTTTTCTGACATATCAGCTTGACCTATATGTTTGCCTGTGATGAAATCAATTCTCTTTGGGGGTAAACTCCAAAAAGTAGTGAGGATGTCAACTATAAGAGTGATTCTTGTGTGCCAACTAGCCAGGAACATCGTGTTCTCAAAATACAAAAAAGTAAATGGCAAATTGCATTGTTACAAAATTTGTGAACCAGAAACCAACTTTTCCTCTGGGATTAGAAGTTTACATTTCTGAAGCATTTCTGTACTGTTTCACTATTTCTTGTGAATATAAGGCTCTGGTCTTTGAGGTACTTGTGCTGACAAGCTCTTTTTTACCTCTCAGGAAGTAGCTAACTTATAATCACGGCATGAGAACAGGAGCAAAAGCAGCACTTCTCTGGTTTCAGGAATTCGGGGAAAGGAGAGGCCAGAGGCTGAAAGGTAAGAGCCCACTTAGCCAGGCTGGGGACAGCTGGGAGTCTGCATGTAGATGCGCGGCTAGCAACCAGAATTAAAAAGGGGACAGAGGGACAGAAAAGAATGTGTTATGCCCCAGCTCTGACTGTTTAACCTTTATGTATAAAAGGATACCTGGTGCATTCAAGGTGAAAAGTGTTATGCATTTGGCAACTAGTGAAACTTGTCGAGCATGAAAAAGAATTCGATTGTTTTTGGAACATATGGTTTTAATGTCTAGAACCTACTTCCAACACCAAAACTGAAGAAAAACCAGATAAAACTATTATGTTCTCTTGAGCTATTTGTTCAAAACAAAAATAATTTTATTTCTACAAATATTTGTGATTTAAAGATACTGCAGAGTTATAGAAGATTAAAGGGGTTATAATCAGACTCTTTAAAAGGTGACTTTCCAGACAATGGCTCATTCCATGATTCACTCTTCTTGAAATAACTAAGTATGAGGGCATTTTTTCCAGGATGTTAGTCTCTGCAAGGGTGTTAGTTGTTGAAATGGAATGATTCTTATACAGAAACCAGGGTAGTCAACTAGTTTCATAATTAAAATATAGATTTGAAATAGTTTTTTTTCTGTTTTATAATCTGGAAAAATTCTTTCCATTGACTGTTGGATTTTACAGCATCAAAATTTTTGCTTCATAGTGGATTTCTCTCAGATCTCTAATTTTTATTTATATTCTAGAAACACCACAATTAGACATCTAATTTGTATTGAAAATTCATGACATGTAATTTGTATGCTTTCCTTTTCTTTTTCCTTTAAGCACTTTATTTTCATCTATTCATATTTTTGCTGTGGCTGTTGCTTTTGCTATGAAGTAACAGTAATAGTTGTTATTTTTGCTGAAAAGAATCAACATCTCATTTTCTTTAAAGCAATTTTTTATTCTTAAGTAAAAATGAAAACTGCCTTTGCCATGCAATATACAAAATTTTAAATCAAAACCTTCATTAAAATTTATTATTGATTTTTAATGTGGAACATTGTATTAAAATATTGCTTGTATATAATTAAAAGTCTAGGTAACTGAGATGGGCTTTAGTTGTAAAGACATGGGTTTGATAGTGTAACACGTAGGTCCCTCTCTGTGCACATTTTCTGCCTTATGAACACCGTGCATATCTCTTAGATGGAGATTGAGTGTCCGGTATAGTGGTCTGCATTGGCTGAGCAGAGACTTTGGGATGAGTTGAGGCCACTGCAATCTAAGCCAAGGATAAGCGAGTGGTTTTAGGTACCCAAGGAAAAAAGGTTGGTCCTTAGCTCAGGTGTTGGAACATGGGAGGTGGACTTGTCTCTCTCTGGGCCCTGCTCACATAGGTTGGGCTTTGAGAAAGTTCAGAATGTTGCCAGGTGGTCAGAGAAGGGTAGCCTCTACCAAAGAGAAGCAGCTTGCTTAGGAATCCCAAATGTAGTGGGATCTTGCAAACTGTCTTTTCAATATCTATGTCCCTTTCTTTGTCTTGTCCTCGTTGCTGTTCATGGTCCCTTGGCAAAGTCTGATATAAATGTTTTAATATGAATTCAGCTCTTCTAGAATCCACCTTCAAGTTGGGTAGTCACACTTATGCCATATAGCCTGGTATGACCATTGCAGTAGGAAATAATGCTTGCTCTTGTGGAGATCCTACTGCTGTTGCTAACATTTGAGGATAAGAGTAGGTTTTGGTCTTTCTTCAAACTGTCACTTACTTGACTAAGAAACACAAGGTCACTTTCCGTAAGGTAACTATTTTTGACACTTGTAATTTAAGTGACTGCCACTAAATGAAAGATGGCATATTCCCTGAGTTTAAATGTGCAGTAATAAGCATTTCCCAGGAAGGAACAACTGCCAAGGATTTGAGTTTGAACTTTGCCTCATATTATCTGAGGATGCTTGCTTTCTTCATCTGAGAACTCAGCTAATACTAAGTCCTTTGTGGATGGTGTTCAGTTGGAATCATACCATGACTAACATAAAAGTGCTGAATATATAAACTGTACTATTTGGTAAGCAACAATTGATTAGAGTTCTAAGGTATGTGGGCATTTACATGTGAATTACTCCATTTTGTACCCTGTTTCTTGCTTAACACAATATGGAAATTTGTGTGTGGATACACATGCACACACCCCGGCCAACCCCCCCACCCCTACTTTAGTAGTGGTTTTACTTGCATGGCCTAGAACACTATTATTATTATTATTATTATTTTTTAGCTGATAGTATATTTAGGATGGAATCTATCAAAGAATGCCCTTGTAAAAATTCAATGACTTCTGCATTATGTCCTTGAATTTCCAGATTTAACTGAATACCTACTATTCTTTAAAAAAATGAAGTGAAAATTGAGTTCAAAGTTTATATAGTACAGACTGAAAAAAACTAATCAAGCATGTTGACTGTTGGACGAAAACATATAATCAGAGTTTTACAAGTAAGATCCTTTTCAAAAGTAAGAAGTGACTTCATGGGATTATCTCCTAATGGCTATAGACAGTGTCGGAATCTAATAATCTGTCAATTTACACACAAAAAAATTCACTCCTAGTTTTCTTTTCCCTTAACATTCTCTTGTGCCTGGCATTTACAATGATTTATTGTGGGATTATTTAAGACATATATTTTTACAATAAAACTCACAACTATACTTTATCAGAGGCTTAAAATGTATCTAAAATAAAGCTTTCATTGGGCATTCATTCTCTAATAGTAGTAAATTAGTGAAATTCAAAATTATTCTTACAAAACTTAACACATACATATTTTTCTCTTCTATATCCTCCCCACATATAATTAATTTAAAAACAATTATTATCACATGTATGTTCCTTCCTTGATTCTGTTTTTTTTTTTTAAATTTTTATTTATTTATTTGACAGAAAGAAAGAGATTACAAGTAGGCAGAGAGGCAGGCAGAGAGAGAGAGGAGGAAGCAGGCTCCCTGCTGAGCAGGCAGCTGTATGTGGGGCTCGATCCCAGGACCCTGAGATCATGACCTGAGCCGAAGGCAGAGGCTTTAACCCACTGAGCCACCCAGGTGCCCCTTGATCCTGTTTTTCCACCTACATTTCTGCTTTTCCTTTTTTTTTTTTTTTTTAATCTCTCATTCTGGAATCTCTGCATAACATGGTTAAGACCTGCATTTTTTTCTACCTAATTTACAGATATGAGCCAGAGAGTTTAAATGACATGACCAAGGTTGAGGAACAAGGCAGAAATTTCACAGGTACTGAGTCCCAGTTAAAAGCATTAGCACAGACCTTGGGAGTGTTATATTTGCAGAATTCTTCTCAATGAATTTTCTTAGCTCTGCCAACATAAAGCAAGCCATGCACTCCTGAGGAAATTGAGGTCCAGAGAGGTGAAAGAGAATTCACTAACCCCTAAAATTGCTATACAATTGATCTGTCCTGCTTTTTTTTCTTAGAAAACCTTGGGAAGACCTCTTGTGGTAAATTTAAAGAGACATCTATACAGGTTATTTCCCTTATTATTTTTATGAGTGACCTTGACCACTAATTCTTTGTAACATTAAGGATGAGAAGGATTATTGGTTTAGGATTAAGGAAGTACAACACGATATTTTTGCATCTGTAAAATTACAACATGATTCTACTTCTGAGGTTCATTAAGGGTAGATCCCCATTCTGTTCATTTTTAGCTCCCTTAGATCAATATATTTTCTGCATTAAACTTTTTGTCCCATATTTCATAAGCTTAGAAAATTCATAATAACTTTCCATAGTTTCTCCAAACCCCACCTGGTTAAAATAAGTTTAGCATTAAGTTAGACATGTGATTCGGAGCCATTTTTTATTTCTGAAGGCTAATTCAGCTCAGCGATGGATTAGTGATGGCATATCCCCTTAACCTCCAAAGTAATTTGTTTTTATGTTCTCAGCCTGGAATCATGCCCTCACTATTAATATTTCATACCAATAAGTAAGGGCTTCAATATGCCCATCTGCTAGGCTGGCATAATTCCTGTTACCCATATCTAAATATTGTCCCTAGGAATGAGTAATGATTTTCAGCCTCCTTCAGTTGCCATGGTATTTTTTTTCCTACACAATGCTTAGACTAGAGTAACATATTTCTTTCCTGATCATCAGTTGTTTAAGTAACATGTGCAAATAGATTACTTTGTTCGAAAAAGACCCAAAACTCACTAGCCTTAGGAAACATTTCCATTTACGTAAGTTAGACAACATAGGCTATTTAAATAGATTTCCGTTATTTAGTATATCTCCCCACCAGGATATAATATGTTTTACGTATAAATGTTAGGAAAAATTAGTAGCGTGCTTTGATAAAGCACCAAAGGCTGACAATTTTTACTGAATGGCAAAGTAAGATGGGAGAGGAAAAAGTCAGTGTTATGTTGCTGTGTGAGATTTCAACATGTCCCATTAAATACACTTGTGGTGTACAGTGATGGTGTACAGTGGATACTTACTTCCACTTCCATGACTTTAAACATACTAGGACATTGCAGATTGGAAGTCAGTGCTTGGTCTCCCAAGATCCTATTACAAGGGATTTGAAACTATATTTTAAAAATTTCATCATCTGAAGAGTTTTCCTGTTATCTTTTAAGTTTGGGAATAGGAGAGTGGTTTGGAATGTCCTGACATCAGATTCAAATATTAGCTTCTTTATTCTGAGGTATGTGACCTTAGGCAAATTACTGAGCCTTTTGTACCTTTGTTTCCTAATTTACAAAGCACGGGATAATAAAAGGTTTTTGTGGGGATAAATAAAATAATGGTTATAAAAGTGCTGGGGATTAAATACTTAAATATTAGCTTATCATGTTTTGCTTTAAGACATTTACAAGTCATTTTCATTTTTCTGGGAACCATGCCCTGCCATGTTAATGCTCAGGGTGGAGACCTGAAACTCTTTGAAAGAATTCAACCCAAGGGGTCAATGCCTTCTGGGGAGTCTACTAGCACCAAACCTTTCCTCTGAAACAAGCACCTTTTGTTTGTCATTCTGTGTTTTTCCTTTCCATCATATTTTACCAGCCTCATAGCTAGGACACCTACCTGGGTCTAACGTCTTTTCTAAATCTATTTTTGTATAAAGAATGGTTACTTTGTTCTAGTCCAATTTTATTTAGGCAGATCATAATATTTGGGGACTTGGAGGTGCTCAATAAAAGCTTCATCATCATTTGCAGTTCATTTATTTATAACAATATTAGAATGAGGCTTCCTCACAAACTCAGTTCCATATGGCCTACCCCATTGACACAAACTACCTGCCTAAACTGAACTGGTTGGCTTAAACATATGATCATTTAGTTACAAGGAAGGAAAAATAATTTACCATCTTATGTAAACAACATTAATTCATTATTCATTTAAGCAGACACTTATTAAATATCTAATAAAGACCAGATACTTTGCTTGAAGCTGCAAAGACAAATAAGACAGAGTAATTGCCTTTGTGGGGCTTTCATTCTGCTGAGCAAAGGTGAGGGTCAGAGAGAGATTAAATCTGTATACACCAAAGTGTAATATTTTTGCTTTAGCAACTCTAAGAGAATTATGTACCGAACACAAGTGTACCCAAAGGGAAAGTGAAATAATTCTACAAGGTAAATAATTATCAGAAGTGCCATTACTTTTGAAATAGCCTTTGGGGAGATTCATCCCAAAACATGAGCAGGATTTGATCAGCTCGATGAGGATGCAAGGGTTCAGGCATTCGGAAGATATAGTTTATTGATTCCATGTCAATGGTGTAACTTTTTTTTAAAGATTTTATTTATCTATTTTAGAGAGACAGAGAAAGCGAGAGGGAGCACACTTGAGGAAAGGGAGAGAAGCAGGCTCCCTGCTCAGCAGGGAGCTAGATGTGAGGCTCTACCCCAGGTCCCTGGGATCATGACCTGAGCCAGATGCAGACACTTAACTGAGTGAGCCACCAGGAACCTCTACTTATTTCTATTTCATTTAAAATTTTATCTATTTTTTTACCACTATCCATTTTCTATTTGCTTATTTGCTCAATCCCAGTATACATGTATAGTGGTATAAGTGGTATACATGAGGTGCATATATCTTTTCATGTTAGTGTTTTAATTTTCTTTGAATAAATGCACAGAAGTGGAATTACTAGATTATAAGGTAGCTCTATTTTTATTTTCTGAGGAAATTACCTGCTGTTTTCCACAATGGCTATACCAATTAATATTCTCACCAACAGCGCATGCAGAAGAGTTCACTTTTTTCCACAACCCATCAACATCTGTTATTTCCTGTCTTTTTTATAATAGCCATTCTGACATGTGTAGGTGACAGCTCATTGTGGTTTTGATTTGCATCTCTCTGAATTAATGATGTGGAGGATATTTTTATGTTCCTGTTAATCATATGTATGTATGTCTTCTTCGGAAAAATTTCTATTCAGATCTTCTGCTTATTTTAATTGGATTATTTGTTTCTTCATTATTGGGTTGTAGGTGTTTTTTATATTTTTTGGATATTAGGTCCTTATCAGGTATGTGATTTGCAAATACTGTCTCCCATTCATAGATTGACTTTTCATTTTGTTGATAGTTTCCTTTGCTGTGCAGAAGATTTTTAGAATGATGTAATCCCACTTATTTATTTTTACTTTTGTTATTTTTGCTTTTGGTATCAGATTTAAAAATCATCATCAAGATCTATGCCAAGGAACACACTGCCTGTTTTCTTCTAGGAGTTTTATGGTTTCAGGTCTTACATTCAAGTCTTTAATCCATTTTGAGTTAATTTTTGTATATGGTGTAATATAGTGGTTGAGTTTCATTATTTGGCATGTGGCTCTCCAGTTTTCCCAGAACCTTTTAGTAAAGAGACTGTCTTTTCCCCATTGTATGTTCTTGGGTCCTCTGTTGTAAATTAGTTGACCATATGTGCAAGGGTTTATTCCTGAGCTCCTTATTCTGTTCCATTGATCTTTGTGTCTGTTCTTATTCCATTATAATTCTGTTTTAATTACTACAGCTTTGTAATATAGTTTGACATCAGAGACTATGATGCCTCAACTTTGTTCTTTCTCAAGATGGTTTTGGCTATCCACGATATTTTGTGGTTCTATACAGATTTTAAGATTATTTGCTCTATGTCTTTAAAAAAATGCTGTTGCATTCTGATAGGGATTGCATTGAGTCTGTAGATTGCTTTGCACGGTAAGGACATTTTGAGAATACTGGATCTTTCAATCCATGATCATGGAATATCTTTCTATTTGTTTGTGTCTTCAATTTCTTTCATGAATGTCATCTAGTCTGCAAAGTACACATCCTTCACTTTCTAAGTTAAATTTATTTGGTATTTTATTCTTTTTGATGCAATTATAATTGGGATGGTTTTCTTTATTTTTATTTCTGATAGTTTATTATTAGTGTGTATGCAACATATCTTTGTGTTTTTGTGATTTTGTATACTGCAACTTGACTGAACTTGTTTATTTGTCTCAATAGTTTTTTTTGGAGTTTTTAGGATTTTGTATATATATCATGTCATCTGAAAATAGTGATAGTTTTATTTCTTCATTTCCAATTTAGATGCCTTTATTTCTTTTTCTTTTCTAATTGCTCTGGCTAGGACTTCCAATACTATGTTGAATAGAAGTCATGAGAGTGGACATCCTTATCTTGTTTCAGATCTTAGAGTAAAGGTTTTCAGCTTTTCACCATTAAGTATGATGTTAGCTATGGGCTTGTCATATATGGGCTTTATTATATTGAGGTACATACCATCTATACCCACTTTATTGAAAGTTTTTTTTTTTATCATAACTGGGTGTTGGATTTTGTCAAATGTTTTTTCTGCATCTATTGAGATGATCATAAGAATTTTACTCTTTATTTTGCTAATTTGGTATATCATGTTGATTGATTTGTGGATGTTGAGCCATCCTCTCATTCCTAAAATCATGGTCTATGATACTTTTAATGTATTGTTGAGTTCTGTTTGCTAATATTTTGCTGAGGATTATTGCACCTATATTCATTATATTGATCTAATTTTCTTTTCCTGTGGTATCCTTGTATGGTTTTGGTGTCAACATATAGTGCTGGTCTCATAAAATGAGTTTGGAAGAGCTCCCTCTTCAATTTTTTTTGGAAGAGTTGGAGGATTGGTATTAGTTCTCCTTTGAATTTTTGGTAGAATTCACCAGTGAAACTATCTGGTCCTGGATTTGTTTTGTTTTGTTTCGTTTTGGGCGGGGGATTGATTACTGATTCAATCCCCTTACTAGTAATTGTTCTGTTCAGATTTTCTATTTCTTCCTGATTCAGTCTTGGAATATCTTATGTTTCTAGGAAGTTGTCCATTTCTTTTAGGTTGTCCAATTTGTCGGTATATAATTGTTCATAGTAGTGTCTTTGATTCTTTGTATTTCTGTGGTATCAGCTGTAACACTTGGTCTTTCATTTCTGATTTCATTTATTTGAGCTTTTTCTCTTTTTTTTCTTGGTGAGTCTAGCTAAAAGTTTGTTAATTTTGTTTATTTTTTTCAAAGAACCAACTCTCAGTTTCATCGATCTTCTCTATTATCTTTTTAGTCTCTATTTCATTTACTTCTGCTCTAATTTTTGTTAATTCCTTCCTTCTACTAACTTTGGGCTTTAATTGTTCTTTTTCTAGTTCCATGATGTGTAGTTATTCCTTTATATGTTTTCTTATTACCAATTAGCACCCTTTCTTTTCAGTTTTAGACAGTCCCTTTAACATTTCTTGTAAGGCTGGTTTAATGGCAATGAACTCCTTATTTATTTGTTGCTTATTTATTGTTATTGCTGATCTCTTTTCTCTAGAATGAAAAGCTTTATAGGACATTTTTTACTACTTTATTTACTAGCTAAAATAAGGCCTGACCTATCTCAAATAATTTTCAAATAAAAAAAATTTAAAAGGAATGATTTGGATAATACAAACACATGTATGAAACAATGCGTTTTATTCTAAAACTTTTAAGATGTTAAATACTTAGTATAATTTCCATTTCCAGTTAAGTAAATAACGGAAGAAGTATAATGAAGCAAAGGTAAGTGACATTTTAATAAGCATTTTTTCTTTGTTCAGAATTTGTTATTGGGTTGCATGATGAGCAGATTCAATGTTTTACATATTCTGTGGCTCAAAGAATGAAGTTAGAGCTTAGGTAGAGTAGAAGTAAGAAAAAAATCTAAATATGAGAAATATGTAAAAGAAAGAATTCTAGAGAGAAAGCAGTGAGAGAAATATATGTTTTTAGGGATTTTAATGGAAATTACTGTAAAGAGAATCAAATGTAAATGGAGCTCAAATAGCATAGAAGATGCTTATCTTTTTGAAAAACTATCTTTTTTGGCTTCTTAAAGTACCTTTATAGTTTTTCTCATATATTGTACATATGGAATAAATACAGGTATAATTTAAAAATTATTGCTCTGAATAAAATTAATGCTCTGAAAATAACTGTCAAGAAAATACAAATATAGTCTAAAAATTTTCAGATTAGATCTCAAGATACCCTGAAACTAATCCCTTCAAGAAATGCTGTGAAATGGTAGGGGGAAAATTACACAGATTAAGTATTTTAATGGTATCACAAACAGAAAGGTCAAAGGGGTATTGTGATGGAGGACAGAGGAATTCTGACATCCAACCATGACCTCATAGGTAGGAATAATAGCTCATTCCTCTTTATTGGGTCAATATGTAGTCTCCCAGACCTTGAAAAAGGGGACCTAAACATTTCCTGAAGATATACATACCAGAATGCATGAAAACTTCAGTTTCATGAAGGCACTGTTAATAACGTAGTTAATTACAGGAAAAACTCTGTGCAGAGATGTCAGCTAAAATGCCTTAGAAAGTCACAAAGCTATACAATTATGTTGCTTGGGAATTTACCAAAATTTCATTTATTGACGATATGGTCCAAGAAATGTGAAGTGTTTATTACTTTAATATATCTGTAAATGAGATTATTTACTTCAGTCCAATAGGTAGATAAAATATTTCTGTTATCTTTTAGTTGTTTATTTTTTGTTTGGTTGTATAAATCTAAATTAAAATTAGGAAAACTATTCTGGGTCCCACTTTGGAAGAACTATTAAACATGTGATCATGCTCAATAGGATTACTTGACTGTTTTATAGAAATATTGCTATCTATTTTACTTGCAGGCAACTTCTATGTTTCAACTTTTTAAGGAAAATGTAGAGAGATATTTGTATCCTAGTTTAATACATATGCAAGTACATTGCTCTATATACTCACTGGGAACAAATGTCTGTGAAGATGGGTTGTTATATAAATTATGAATATGTTATAAAAAGAGCAGAATAAGCATAATTGTGAATCATAATTTTTCATTTATTCAAATTATCACAAACTTCTCACTCCTAAGCAGGTAAACGCTTTTAAGAATTTGAAGTTATACTGAAATATTGGTATCTAATTATCTTTAACCACATAATTCACTGACTACTCATTGAACAAGTCTCAAAAGACAGGTGTATTTTTTTTATCTCTGTGACATGAATATTTATATTTTTTATTGGATATTACAAACTACATACACCGAAGATTAATAAAAGTGAATGTTTAATATAACACAAATGTGGCTGCTTGAGAGAGCATGGGCTGTAGTTCTGACTTTTCATTAGTCATTCTTCAAGTTGACAGAAGAGCCTGTCTCAACTCATTATTTCAGAGCCTTCATGGTCTTTTTTTAACTGTAGCATAGTTTTTTTTTTTTTTAAAGTCTTCATTTCTTCTCTTTATAAAACAAAAATAGAGGAACAAAAACTCAATCATATACGTGTTAGAGAATTGGCTTAATAGAACTGTAACGTTCCTTTATTATGAACTCTTAATACAGTTGTATGAATGCCCTTGAAATGTAAACTATTTACTCATGAGATTATAATGACTTTCAGAAGCTACTGAGGGTGGAGTACTTTTTTTTTGGTCTTGTTTTTCGTGTAAGCCTTTACGTTCAGTGTTTGAATGCCATGTGAACTGTCTAGGAGAAAAACCCCTGGATACCATAGTGATGCTTATTCCTTAGAGTTTTGGAAGAAAACTATGGAAAGTAGAGCTGAAATGAACCTGTAAACTCATCCTGCCAGCGTGCTCATGACGAAAACCAATCTGGGTGGTGGTTGTGATATTGTAGCCAGAGCCAGCAGGTCCATGACCCTCTGGAGACTAAGTTCCATGTTCTTTCCTCTAGATGGTATTCCTAGGCTTGGTTTACAAAAGTAAAACATTAACTCTTGTCTCTTCTCATGATCAAATATTTTTTTCAGGTAGAATGTTAAATGCTCAGGTTGATAAGAATGGTAAATAACATATGAACTGTCCTTGGCATGCAATATCAAACAGCCGTGAAAGTACTGGGCATTTGAGGCTCTCACTTCCTTGATTTTTCAGTTATTGGCAAAATGTAGTGCTCATACCAAGCGCTGCCTCTGCACAGTCCAGTCCAGCCTCCTCCTCTCCAGCTAAGTCACTTGGCAGGCAGGCTTAGTCCAGGATCCAGAGCTGGGAATCTGACCGTGTGTGGGAGGCTTTAGAGCGTGTAAAGCCTTCTATTTGGGGACACAGGATCAAATCACACCTGCTGCTAGTTTGCTCCTGACCTTGAATTTCGGTAGAATAACTGGCTTTCTGCCTTATTCCTCAATCCTGGCTCCCTTCCATATTTACTCTACTCTGGCTTTCTTGTCTGAATCCCTGCCTTTGTCATTTGCTTTGGTTTCTACTGTTAGGTAGTCTCCCATGGGGAAATTCTACCTCTGTCTGTTGTCTGGATCTCTGCTATTTGTAAACAGATTTTCCTGGGACCAACTGCCTACCTACCTACCTGGAATTCTTGTGCTGCTTGTGGAATGACCCTCTTAACCTCTGTTGGATCTCCTCGTGCTCAGTGTGACATTCCGGACAGCCAGCTCATGCCTAGAGCATGCTTCCTGCATGTTATAGTCATTTTGGACCAGACTTTATCCTAGTACCAGCAGCTACAGCTGGCAGCCAAGAGACTGACTTTCCCAGGGAATACAATTTCCGGTTCTGGCCACTAGTATCTGCCCTTTTTCTTCTGCATGTAATGCCATTGACTACATCCCAGGGGCCTTTCCAAATGCTTTCTTGTGTTTTTTTTAAACAATAGCATTTATTTGTGAAATAATAGGAAATACAATATTTTACCTTGGAACTGAGGAGATTATGCTTATATGAGTTGAACCATGAGAAATAATTATACAAGAATAAATAAATACACAAAACGCACAACAAACTTTGAAACAAACAAATCACTACTTTAGTTAAAAAATTCCAAATCTAGCTCACAGAGATATTTTACAATGGACCTTCTCAGTTAGCCATAAAACTATAAAATTAATTTAAGCCAAATATGTTTGCAGTGCTTGAAGCATTATGAACAATCTTTCAGAAGCTGAGTCACTTGCAGGAAATGAGGGTTCGCCATGCATAAACAACTTTGAGGACCACATAATTTGGGTTTGATTTAAAATTGAACCCATCAGTTTTGAAGGACATCTGCGTTTGGCCAAAGTGCATTTTTCTAACAGTAACATCTATTTTTTTTATTTTTTTATTTTTTTGCATAAAGAGAGATCATGGCTGCACACCAAGTAACTGGTTTTTTTTTGTTGTTGTTGTTGTTTTTGTTGTTTTGTTTTTGTTTTTTTACCTAATTAATGTGAAGAATTTAAATTCTCTCATGGAATTTTCCCTGTTACTTTACTAACAGTTTGTTAAACTTTTTATTCTAACACTATTTAAGGTTAAGGATTAGGAGTTCTTGAAGTGAAAGACAAGAAAAATTGCTGTTCCATTAACTTCTTTGCAACTTTACTTGAGTTATGTAATCGCTCTGGCTTTCATTTTCTCATTCTGTGAAATTGTGGGCTTGGGGATAGCGAGAAAGAAGGAGATGAAATGTCTTCCAATTCTAACTTACCAAGCTTTAGGGAGTCAAGGAACTACTTGGAATGGAACCTATTCTTTAATGGAATCTGTTTCTTAGAACCACAGACAACCACTCTTCCATTTTATCTTTACTTGCTATTTCTGCAATTTCTCTCTTCATGCTCCCTCACTTAAAGGAGGCCACATAAAATTATATTATCTTTAATTCAATAGGTAGGGAAGAGAGCAGGGGGAGTCATATTTTAAGGAAACTGAAGAAGTTGCAAAGTTTGCTACTCTGGCAACTTCTCTAGAAGCCTGGCTTAAATGGCAAAAAAGAATTGTGCATCCTGGGTCAAAAGCCTTGAGCTTTAGGTTTTGGACCTACCTTCCCCATTCACACAAGTTTTCCTAAAATTTCGGCCAAGGCAGTTAACCTAATTTCAGTTACTTCTGTAAAACTGAGAGAATATAATCTGTTCCTTTCCTCACAGCGTTATATTAACTTGGATGAGAAAGAGTTCTAGGAAGAGTATTTTATAAACTGCAAAAGCCCATTATTAACATAAACCACTTCATTTTTTTCTCCACAGAGTGAAACTGTCTAATCCTTATTAAAGTAGCACAATTTTATCTAAAAGACTTGTCTTCTATAATTTTCTGCAAGTTCCCTATTAAATAAATGAAAAAAAACACCTTTATATATTTATATTACCAGTGTCAGGTTCTTTCCACATAGGAATTGTTACTTCCATTTTGCAGTTGAAGAGACAGAGCCTAACCATAATAATCAGCTGCCCAAGGTCACAGAGCTCCTATGTGGCTGTGCTTTGATTCCAAGTCTGCCTAATCTATGATTTTTCTGCTAGGATGCCATGCCCTTTTGTTCCAAGGAATATTGAGACAAGTCCTTATGCTGTAATACGTACCCAAGGTAAATGTGCCTGCAGTGATTTGGGGTCATTTTCCACAAAAAAGTGTTCTGATAGCATCTCTAAAGCATGCCACTCATTGGATAGTTTCTTCTCCAGTCCTTTTCATTGATTTATTTGGTGCTGACTCAGATTGTCCAACAGCATTAAGTGGAATCAAGATTGAGAGCAGACCAGAACAAAAGGTAGAAACATTTTTTTTGGAAGGGTGGGCTAGATTTTCACAAAAGTATCAAGAAGGGGAGCATGTTTTTTACTCTCCTGTCTGGGGTCTAGTCTGCACCCTTTCTCCCTTTAGGCCTTTCTTTCTTTTGAGAACTGATCTTCATAAGGCATCTGTTTTTAATTATTTATATTTTAGAGGGAAGAAATTCAGTTGTTAAGCAACCCTACCCTGGGAATATTTATTATCGATAATTTGGGCTGCAATAATTTGTCTCTGGATAAAAGAATTTTACAAATCAAAGAAGCAAGAGAGCCCTTTCGACTGCAGTGTGTGTACATATGCATGTGTGTGATTTTTGGAAAACAGATTGATTTTTGGAAAACAGTGATTTTTGGTAAACAGTAGCTGGCAGTGGCAAAGGGGGAGAGAGGAACATAACATGCATTGAAAAATAACTTTTTTTAGTAAAGGAGTGTCTGTTGAGCCAGCCACTTAACGTAAGTTATTTCAAGGTATTTAAATATTTATATTTATTTTGTACTTTAAGCTTTCATGTGTGTTTCCATATATATATTGTAAGCCTCTGTCATGCCCCTGTAAAGCAGGTATTTTTATTCCCAATTCACAAAGGCTAAGGACATGTCTAATATATGACAAAGCAGTTAGTGATACAACCAAGTCTTCTGATCCCCAGGTTTGGGTTCCTGCCAGTGTCTCAAAGTCAGTTCAGTAACCCAAGTATGACAGACAAGGTAGGCACCCTACCTAGGACCTTAGGAAGCCAGGGCTGAAAAAGAAGAAGCTGAAATATTTTGCCTGCTTCAGGCATTTGTCGTGGGACGACTCTGAATGTAGCACCTGGAAAGATCAAGCTATTTCATTTATGGCATAGGAACTGAGGGTTGGAATACACCCATTTACAAATGGAAAAGAGAAGAGTGATTTCAGGGTGTGAAAGTGGGACCGACTTCCCTTGATAAGCATCCTTTGCTGTCACTGGGGAAACAAATAGACTTTCTATGAGTGTGATCTTACCAAATTATTATTTGCAATTCTACTAAAATAAAAATTAAGTTTTCATTCAGGTTTATGAGATTTTTATGTGTGACAAGGTAGTGAATTTTATGTTCTGCCTGCTCATCTATTGAAACACCTATAGTTGGACTAGTTGGGTAATAGAATAATTCCATTTATTAGTGAAATCTAGCCATAGCATGAAGAAAAATATATGTTAGATTTTTCCTGGGGTAATTTATGAGGCTTATGAGGGCTATGTGAATTCCTAAGAATCATATAAATTATTTAAGCAGAGAGCCAAGACATTTCTTCTTTGTGCTGACTGAGAGGGAATAGGGCCAGAAGGGGAACTTCACTGCTTCCCTAGCATGAAGCTCACCACTTAAGTGAACTCTGGCTCACACTCAACTGGTCCCTTGGCTCCTTTGTGGGCTTCCACCACTCTTTACTCCCAAATGGGAAATAGAGAACATCAGTGCAA
This sequence comes from Ailurus styani, assembly GCA_002007465.1. Lineage (NCBI taxonomy): Eukaryota > Metazoa > Chordata > Mammalia > Carnivora > Ailuridae > Ailurus > Ailurus styani. The sequence continues at coordinate 1,426,517 of LNAC01000174.1, read as the reverse complement.
GTGTGGGTTCATTCAACTTTACTTCCTGTAGAGGGAGATGCAGTATTTCTTGGCAGATAGAATTGTGTGGAAAAAACTAGTGGAGTCACATTTCCAAGGCAGTAATGACCTTCCTGTTCCTCTGCTGTGTCAACATGAAAGTTCTGTTTTCCTCTGTTTCAGTGAGCAGCTTGGAGATGCTTTCATCTCCCTAGTGTCTGACATTATCGGTTGCAGCACAGAGACCTGTAGGGCTTCTTGTCCTTGGTGCAGTGAAACAGCTGGGGAGCAAGTTCAGGGATGTTGGTAGATAAACTGGCCCTGCTCATCTCACCCTGCACATAGCGGGCGGATATGAAACATGTGTAAGCTTTCCCCAAAGTCCACATATCTTATAATGGCAACAGAGATTGTCGTTTAATGAGGAACACTAGCCAAGACAGGTACAGGGTGGATAAAGTATTTAATCATAGAGAGAAAACACTTCTTCCCCAGAAAGGTTAGCAAATAGAACTGTGAAAAAGGAGAGATTTACATACAATGATTTCTCATTTATGAAATATTGTGATAATGAGTTTTAAATAATTCTTTATGAAAAAGTTAAAGATGCTCTCTGTGGATGAAATATGTGTATAAAGAACCTCATGAAGAGCTGCTATCATTTCATGTAGTAGTTCCCTAACTTCATTCAAAGCAGTCTTGGCTATTATAGTTCAGGTCACATGTACTCCAGGCTATTCTCTTAGAAGTATTCAAATAATGCAACTCTATGACCTTTCCTGGCTTGTGTTATAGGTATCGTAGCTCAAAGCCAGGAAGGTCTTTCTAAGTTATAACTCAACTCTTGGCCTCTGACAGTGCTAACTTATTTACATTATTTATGGTTCACTGTCAATGTCCATCACTTAGAAACTGTATAAGTTGGTTTTCAGACACACACACACACACAAATTTACCAAGTGCCTACAAGGAATGATTAAGACTCAGTTGCCATTCTTCAGGAATATGTAGCGTTTCATAAGAGTGATTTTTTAATAAAAATGGGTTTTAGGGGTGCCTGGGTGGCTCAGCCATTAAGTGTCTGCCTTCGGCTCAGGTCATGATCCCAGGGTCCTGGGATTGAGCCCCACATCAGGCTCCCTGCTCAGCCGGAAGCCTGCTTCTCCCTCTCCCACTCCCCCTGCTTGTGTTCCCTCTCTCGCTGTCTCTCTCTTTCTCTCTCTCTCTGTCAAATAAATAAATAAAATATTAAAAAATAATAATAACAACAAACCCGAAACATGGAAGTAGCTCTCACTCCAAAAAAACAAACTTAGGCTCACTGTAAGCATCTACGCAGGAAAGGCTTCAAAGAGGAAGGGTCCGGCACCAAGGTATCTACCCTATTTCAGTCCTGCCATCACAGGCCAATCCACTGCATTCAAGTTAATTGAATTCACTTAGGTTTTATTTATGCAACTCAATTCACACATTTTTAATTACAAGAACTTCATGTGTTGCTGTAGAAAGGAGATCCCCTCTTGAATATCATGTATCCTGGAAGAGCAATGAATGACTCGGATGAGAGAAAGAGGTCCTGCTAGGAGAAGTGACAACCAGGTCACCGTCAGAGATGACATGGGAGGACCTCTTTTAAAAGAATGGCACCAGAGAGTGAGAAGAATGCTTGGTTGGGGATAGAAAGCAGGGAGCACAGCTTCAAGCAGAGTACCCCTGTGGGCACTGAAAGGTAGAGAAATCTCTAAGCTCCCTGTATAAAATGATCTCAAGATGTTGAGAGGTCCAGGCTATATTCTTATAGAGAAAGGAGAGGGTGAGACTAACAGATTTTTGAAAAACAGTGGAATTATTTTTATTGGTTGTGCACAATGAGAGTCATGGAATGTTTCCAATATTGCTTCACTACAATTAAAGTTAGGGAAAAATTAAAATTATAAAGAATTTGGAGTGACCGTGATGGGCAATGGTAGCAGGCTTTAGACAACTGAAATTTGGTAAGATCCTTGATATGTTCCTAATTAACAAGCAGAAGAACTTCATTTTTTAAAATTATTTGCCCCAGGGGTACAGGTCTGTGAATCATCAGGCTTACACCTTTCACAGCACTCAACATAACACAAACCCTCCCCAATATCCATAAAGAACTTCCATTTTGATTTCAAATGATAGGGTTCCTTATGACAGATTGAAGTCAATAGACAAAATGAACCTGAACTTTAAGACCTATTTTGTTTTTGTTTTTTAAATTCCCATCCAAGCATAGGATACTGGACAACTTACTTTGCTAATTGCTTTTTTTGTGCCCATAAGTATGGAAGAGACTTGAATAAATCAAACAACAATGGTTAGCTGTATTCAGAAAGGCATGAAATATATGAATGACTGAACAATACAATGATCACTACCATAACAGCTTAGCAAAAATAGAATCATTGTTTTATTATATCCATTACCAAGGTATTTGGGACACAGTCTTTCAGAGGTGAGTGCTTTTTCTCTGCCTTATTATAAGGAAAGGCACTGCAGGTCATATCCTTTGCTTGTCCTTTCTAACCATGGAAAATTACCTTTTGTTTTATTGTGACTCTTTAGGATTTTTTTAAAAAGTATATTTGAATACAGATTTTTTTCCCCATCAAGATACAAACTTAATTTTACATGTTGGTATCTTGTTAGGTCACTAGACATGTATCTTAACTGCCTAGAATTTGGTTTGATTTACAATTAGGAAAACTGCAGTGATCCAGTGAGATGCCTCAAACGTTTGTATTATAAAGGGACCGACCTGACCTGAGGAGTGAAAAGAAGTGATGAGATGCTAGTTGTGTAAGAATCATCTGCTGAGTTGGAATCTCTCTCTTGCTCCCCTTCATGCTTCTCATTTGAAGATGATAAGCACAGCATCTGATGGGATGACTGGGGAGGTCTCCACGTACAAGCCGGCTTGCAAAGCAAAATGGGCTAGATAAACCGAAGGGCTGTTTCAACAGGGCTGGATAAGCACGGCTGCACAATCATGCCCTTTGCAGTTAGAGATTTATGAGAAAGGTGATTCTGAAAGGTCAAGATAATCTCTGCCTGGATAGGATGTAAGACTCCATTTGGCCTCGCAAGTAGTTAGCTGCCCACGTGGTTTGGTTCGGGAGGAGGTTAGGCTGACATCTGCTGCCCTAAACAACCTGCCAGTCTTTTTTAAGATTGAGGAAGGTCTTCTGGAGTCTCTTATTAAAATAATGAACCTGAGAAGCGTTACCTCAAACTCTTCTATATAGTGTGGCCTTTTAACATTTAACTCTTTAGTAAGGATTAGCAGGGATAAAGCATAAAATAATCACTTTAAGACTGGCCGGAAGCCTCCTTAGAGAATCTTCCCTATTTCAATTTGGTTGAGGCTCTCTGCTCTTTTCCTGGTGGGATGAGGCCATGGACACACAGCACCCTGCAATCTCATTTTCAGTGACTCAGCTTTGAGGCCAGGCCTGCCAAAGGGAGTTCGGCTGAGTCACTCTCTTTGTCCCCAGGCCCCACAACTGCCTTGGCACTCTTGGATCAGTGCGCATGCTCTGGGGGCAGATACTATCACTTCCTCCTTGAATTTCGAGAAGAGCATGACCCAGAATGAGGGGGCCTGGCTTGGACACAACTCAGCCAGGTGATCTGCACAACCTGACACGTGAGGCCTCTCAAAACCTCTTTTTGTTCCGCAGATCAAAGAGAGTGAATGACATTGTTCTATGATCATTGCCTGGGATGATATTAGGTGACACCTGCACCAAGAAAGTAAAACCAACAAATTCAGTTAGAGTTTGCTGTAATTACTTGCTCATAAATCTTCCCACACCGAGGAACATTTTAAATGTTACATTTTAGTTGCTTAAGAGTGAGATATTTATTATCTATTTTTGGCATGGACAATGGAGACACCTTCTGTGGTAAATGCTAAGTCTCAAAATTGCATCCCTGATTGTAGTTTTGAAGTTTTAAAGCAACCTATTTAAGTAAGTCTAACTGACTAATAGCTATAAATGCTTTATAATTAGTTACTACATATTTAGAGGAATTTTCATTTCCCAGGATCTATAGATGCTTCAGGTAGGTGACTGGATGGTTAGCAGCAAAGATAGGCTGGATATTTGCTTGATATAAAAAGAATATAGATTTCTTATAGAGAAGAGGCTGGGATTTTCATCATGCTTTCTGTGAGAAAAGAAATTTAGATATACTTTCATAACATGTTATAAGTAATAAAAACTATTTTCCCTGAACACAGCAAAATATCACAGTCATATTTTAGGACATAGCTACATATTCCCCAGAGTAATTGTGTTAGCATATAAAGCTCAAAAACGCTAAAAGTCACTCTAAACTATCATCTTGTTATACTTGATCTAGTTATTAAGTATAATGTTAAACAAAGTTTCTCAACTATGACTAATATACTTGTTTTTAAATAAGCAAAGAAAAAAAATCTTGTGAACCTTTCAGTAGACCTAAAATAATCTTATTATAACAGTATGGAACACATATAAAGACATAAAATTCAAAACTAATTTCAAATGTCCACAGCTCTTAACACATTTACAACTAAAATGTATTTACAAATAATACAAACAGAACCACAAAAACAACGTAATCGAAACAAATACCAGCAATGTAATATGATGGCTGGTCTTGTTTGGCTGGAACAAGCACCAGCAACAAGAATAGGACACTAATGAATCAATAAAGCTGTCATTAAAAATAAAGAATAGTATGCTGCCCATCTGATACAGATCCTTTGCAGTATTGTACCTGTATGGGTCTGCAACCTGTCCCTTGAAACCATTGGAGCAAGGTCCCTCTCAGCATTCAAAATTGTTCAGATTTTAGAAAGGGGCAAGTACCCAATCATCAAGCATACTAATATCTTTTCACCATAATATATAGATGCATACATATTCACAGTAAAAGATAAAAATTATAAACTGCCTCATGACCATACGGGTCAAGTCAGCTACCAAATGAGTCAAAAGCATTTGCATTACTTTTTTTTTTCCAGAACTTATTGCATTTCGAATTGTGGGTATAAGTCAAATGGCCTCTACTACAGTATGCTTCGTGATGATTTATTTTACATTCTGTAAAATTTTTCACACAGCATAGTGTGAAATCTTTTAGTTTTCATAGAAATATTACGTATGGATTAAATCCATCTCCATTGGTTTTTTATTAGCAATTTCAGTATGGTTAAAATAATTCTTGAACATTTACTAATCCCCAAAAATATGCCTTTGCACTTCCTTTTACTTTTAAGATTTTATTTATGTATTTATGTATTTATTTATTTGAGAGAGAGAGCGAAACAGAGAGGAGAGAACACAAGTAGAGGCAGCAGCAGAGGGAGAGGGAGAAGCAGGCTCCCCGCCTAGCAGGGAGCCCAATGCGGGGTTTGATCTCAGAACCCAGAGATCATGACTTGAGCTGAAGGCAGAGGTCAGATGTTTAACCAACTAACTCACCCAGGCGCCCCTCCTGCCTTGAACTGTCAAGAGCCTCAGACCCTAGTTTGAGAAATGAACAATGATCTAATATATTTGAAAACCAGTTACCACTTAGAGTGGTTTAGCCAAAAGGAGCTGGTTACAAAGTTGTGTGAGTCTTGTGTTCTAAATTCTGGAGCTATTGAAAGTGGGGGTGGAGGTATTTGAGAAGCTACCACGAGTTAGAACTTGTCCTTTGATCTTTACATACACTGCCTCATGGGAAACCTCTACAAATGAGGAATCTAGATGTCAAGGTCACATAGTGTTATAGCAGAGCCTCTGCTGTTCATAAACTGACTAGGGATGTTACCGCAACATTAAGCTCCGTATAAAAAGAAAGAAGCAATAAGATGATTACAAGGCTGAGGTTTTGCCATAATTCTATCCCATTTTAATTTTTTGTTTAGCTCTGGGCAACTCACTTTCCCTAATTCATCACCTGTTGCTTGATCTGTTAAACAAGGGCTCTAGCTGTCTCACTGAGCATTGCAGGCTTTACTGAGAATGTGGTTGTCTGTGGAAGTGCTTTGCAGAAAGAGATGTGTTATAACCTTCATCATTTTATCTCACAGTCTCACTCCTGCCCCATGGTTAGCGAATTTTTTTGCATAAAGTATCAGTTGGGTAATTGTATTTGATTAATAAGATGCAGTAAAATGAAACATATACAACCTTTAAAGATGTAATATATCTATACAGCCATTTTTTTGCAAACTTGGATTCATCTCATCATGTATAGATTTTTATTCTAATAATTTTTAGTTTTGGGAAGAAAATTAAAATTAAATTAATCTTTTGATAATGATTAATAAAGCATTTCTAAAATATCCTCTAACATATACCTGAATAATAGTCTCTATCTAATATAAATGGACATAACTGGATAAATGATTAAATAAAAAGACAGAACTGGATGAAAGATTAAATAATGAACAATTTTCTGTGCCATGTCTTACTGACTCAAACTTAGAGCAAGACTTTCAGAAACACTGTTAGATTAGCATAAAGCAAGTTAGAATTGTGTTTGTGTTGACTTGTCAGCAAGTCTTATTTATACTTCTTCAAAAGAAAGGAACTACATGTATTATGGCAAAATGTAACAATGTGTGAATTCATAAAGCTCCAGAACGCTATTCCAGAATCTTGGAATAGTTTAAAAGTTGATCAGAAACTAAAGTAGATCTTTACACAATAAAAGCTTTTGTTTTCAAATTAAAATTTTAAGTTTTCAGGATTTTCTTCCTATGTATTCACTGTTGGATTACTATAATCTCATCAAAGTATTATTCCTCTTTTAATTTGATGATTGTGGGAGATTGCAAAATATGGCCATAAATTCCTTCTGTCCTCATCTGCTTGCCCATTTGCAAGGTAAATTCCCTGCTCTGCCCATCAAGGGATGGAGTATCTTTCCTTCCTCACCCATCAAAGCTGGCCTGAGCTTTCAACTTGCCTTCAAAAGGCCTTCTGTTTTTCCCTTTGGAATTTTGAGAGCACCAGGCCCTGAAGGTGGCATGGCGGATCATAAGAAGAGAAAGGCCCAGCCATCCCAACTGAGGCCTCTGGCCTGCTAGGGCCCAGACTTGGAGCCATCCAAGATGTCCTGTCCTGTCAATTGATCTGATGACTGTAACTCTGTGAGGGATTCAGGGTGAGTCTAGCCAAAAAACTGACCTGCTGAGTTGAGTCCACATTTCAGAGTGAATAAATGGTATTTCATTTGATGATTAATAGTCTCTACTGATATTCACTATAGTAGGTGTTCAATAATATTTTTTAATGAACTAATAATCAAATGAACAAACTGTCATGGCTTTCTCTCTTCTAATCTCAGGTACGGTGTGTACCAGTAGCATTGAAAGTAGTCTAAAGAGAGGACACTGGACATCCCTGGTTTCACATTTGTTTTTCTCCGTTTGGATACCTAATGCCTCCAAAATGATGCCAACTTTTTTGTTAAGTGAAATGCATGTGTACCTGTGGCCCAGCAATTCTACTCCTAAGTATTTACCCAAGATAAATGAAAATATATGTCCTGAAAAAAAAAAAAACCAACCACTTGTACAAGAATGTTCGTAGCAGTTTTTGTGCAAGACTGTTCATAGTAACTTTATTTAAAATAGAAAAACTGAAAACAAGACACATGTTCATCAGCAGGTGAATGGATAAACATATAGTGGTATGTTCATACAAAGAGATACTACTTGCCAATCAAAATGAACACACCTACTATATGCAACATGATATCTTGAATTTCAGCTAGATGGGATAATACAGTGTATACTCTGGCTTCTTTTGTTCAACATGATGATTTTGAGACCTCTCCAGAGATTGCTAAAGAGATTGTTATTGTGAGTAAATAAATGGTGATTCCTTTAAGCCACGAAATTTGAGATAGTTTGAAATGCCTAAATATCTGGTGAAGAAAATAACTGATGTAATCATAGTGGCTTCTTTTCTGTTTTCATTTTCCCCCTAGAAATAGAAGTGGGGCTTTGAAATTAATGTGAAGATTTAAAGTTAATTTGAAATTAGAAATAGAGTGATATATGTGTGTATGTGTATATATACATATATGTTTATATATAATGTATATGTCTATCTTATACGTTCTTATATAATCTTATATCTATCTATATATCTTAGTACAAGTAATTGTTACCATGTCAGTAAATAAAAATAAGAAACATTTGTATCAACTTCATTTCTCCAGTCATCTCTACATCTCTACTATATGTACTTCAGCATACTTTCATCATCATCACAACTACATTTAGTCAGGAGTGCATGTCTAATTTAAACGTTGATTCATAAAGTATACACATATTTTTCCCTCCTTCCATGGTCACGCTCTTCCATCTCAAATTACTGCTTAAATGTTACTTATGAGCAAAGCTTACAGTTGGCAAGAAATGAATTCATATACATGAGTACTGTCATGGTGTAGCTGCAATTTTTTGCCTGTTATTCATGTGTTTGATTTTCTGCTATTTACTTCATATTTATAAGTGATCTGCCTGTCCCATTAGTGAAATTTGTATGGGTTTTATCCAACATTTTGACTATGTCAGTTTTTTAGTTGAGAGATATTTAAGGTCCAGATACAATTTTTCTGGGAAACTGTCATTGAAATGTAAAACCCAAACAAAACTTTCAGAATACTGGGTAATAAGGTTTCCTTTACTTATATATATTTAACTCCTCCCATCTATATGACATGCACTCACAGCTTCCTGAAGTATCACAAGCTTCACATGAAAGAAGTAATACAGAATCCACGTAAAAAATTGCTGAGATTTTTTTTTTAAGATTTTATTTATTTATTTCACAGAGGGAGAGAGATCACAAGGAGGCAGAGAGGCAGGCAGAGAGAGAGAGGGGGAAGCAGGCTCCCCGCTGAGCAGGGAGCCCGATGCGGGCCTCAATCCCAGGACCCTGAGATCATGACCTGAGCCGAAAGCAGAGGCATTAACCCACTGAGCCACCCAGGCGCCCGCTGAGATTTTTTTATATTTAAAAATTTTTTCAATTTAAATTTAATTAGCTAAAAGATTATGAAAACTTTATCCTTGAGCATTTAGAATTCTTTTAAATATAAGATTTTAAAATATATATATTTTAATATACTGTTAAAGATAAACAAAAGCATCAGCAAAAAACACTTTTATTTTTAGTTATATACACATGTATGTTATGTCATCTATACCCTCTCTGTGTTCTTATGAGTCTATTTTGGTATAATTCCCTTGTCCCAGCTTTGTCTAGAGAAAATATTAGCATGTATGATGATAAATAGCAAATAAAAAAGAATATCCCTTTTCGCACTGTAGTGAATGGTTGTACCTATGGGGTATTCAAACATTTGCTTCTTACCACAATATAGGTTACCTTTTATTTACCTTGCCTTTGTATCCATTAGATTCAAATTCATTTAATTATGTCTTTATGTTTTTTCACAGCCTGAGAACACAAGATGAGCCAGTATATATAACAATATAAGATAGTGCAACCGAGGTACATAGAACTTTTGCTGATATACTAAAAAGACCGTTTCCCAGGAAGAAGCTCTATGTCTCTAATTGCTGCCAAGATAAGAAAACCAGTCATACTATTGAATAGCAATGATGGTGCCATTGGCAAACTGTCCCTTCTTCCTCCCACTGTTTCTGCACTATACGAGCTATTAAAAGACCACTGAGTATAGACAACTACACACTGGGGCATATGAATAGAAGAATCAGTAATAATGACTCAGTTCTGAACCTTACCTCTAAATGTTGCCCAAATTATGATAAATGCCTTTCTAAAGAAAAATTAAGAAATAGCACAAATCTAAATTTAGTTATTTTTTCTTTAAAAACAACTATATTTTTATGGTTTATTTACCCAATAAATAACCTGTTTAATATGGATCCTGGTAGTTTCATTATCATATTGAATCTGAAGCAGATATAATGTTTATGAGTTTTTTACTATTAACTTATTAATTAACTAATTAATATATTATTATTATTATTACTAGGGTCTTTTCCATACACCCCCACCAAAATAGAAACTGGGTGTTTATCAGATTGGGATATGTGTAATAAATTTATGAAACTCTTGTTAGAGTCAAAGTTGGCTCTCTTAATCTACTCTTTGTTATGTCTAGATTCATTTCCCCTACAATCATGTTACTTTGTTAGCTAACCTGTTTATTCTCCTGCCTCTCACTCCATGTGGTCAATGGCAGGTGTCATCCTAAACCTGGATTATGATAGTCAGGGAGTAAATCTTGTATGCCAGGACGCATGTGATTTTTCTGACACCCTGTACAACCCCAGTCACAATCTCATGAGTAGATCATCTGGAGAGTTAATCTGACTCACTAAACGTGGTCTAAGTTCTTCATGTTTCAACCTGTACTAAATATTTCATTATTGTTTACCTCACAAAGCTGATAAAGAAGTAAATGAAACTAGAATTCTGGGTGGAGAATGGTAATGTGGCCATGTCACCCAAAACCTTTCTGGACCAAAGGATTTCCGGGGGAAGCCATAAACTGCATGAGTCACGAAAATGGTGGGAAGGGCCCAGAAATCTGGCCTCATTATTTGCTAAATAAGACTCCACTTCTGAAGAAGGTTATCTCTTCAATGTTTATCACAAAGCAGAGAATAGAATATTCTTTGTAGCTTGGATACCTTACCATGATCCTAGAATTAAGAGGTATATGTGTGTGTGTGTGTGTGTGTGTGTGTGTGTGTGTGTGTGTGTGTGTGTATGGAATTCATTAGCAGCACTAGTGAATTATGATCATAACAAGTAAAACATGTAGGAAAGGTCCCAAATATAACATTTTAAAGAAACAGATCCAAAATAATATTTTTAGTACTGAGGTTTCAGATTGCATTTTGCAGAGCACAAGATTTCACATGGATAAATGTTTCAAGCATAACCTGCCAAGCACAAGATTTCATATGGATAAGTGTCTCAAGCATAATCACAGGGTATATAGAAGAGGCAGAAAGGGTGGCTCATCTTCCTCTTCGAGCAGAGCAGCAATTCTCTCATCTAGTTTACATAGTGGAGGTCGGGGCTCCGCAAAGGATTCTACCTGAGAAACAATTCCACTGATGAAATAAGTTTTAAAACCATGAATTTACCATAAGAAACTAAATTTTCAGATTTCATGTTAGGGTGGCTTTTGAAACAAAGGTTAACAAGTAAGGATAATGTATAAAGTATCATTACTGCTATTATCTCTATTATTGAGCTGTGGCACTTCCTCGGGCACACACAATCATCTATTAAACGCACATTAGGCTGTTTTTAAAGTATTTGTACATTAACTCAAGAACTAATACACCATGGAATGAATGGTGGGAAATAAAATGCAAAGTAAAGAGGAAAAACACACATATGATGTGGAAAGCTAGATTAGCTTATTCAATGCAGAAGGCACTAGTTAAGTGATAAAACCCCAGATGGGCACTAACGAGGTAGCTGTGAATGGGAGCTGGGAGTGGAAGAGAAAATGGAGATCTTCAACTATGGAACATTGGAGCAACTGGAGAAAAACTGACTTTTAGACTCTTTCATGTAGAAATACACTTGAAGATCATTTTGTCCCACCTAAATCAAGGAGATTTCAAAAGTTCCCAGCCACAGCATGGCAGGAAAAAAGACATCTTGTTCTAGGCATTTACCCTAGTCCATTGAAGTAGCAGAGGCCTGCACCTCCAGATACTCCAGCGACTGCTGAAGCTGAGCACAGGAACGAGCTAGGTTAAATATTTTAAAAACTGCAACTGGATTGACAAACACAGAAAATGCCTTTGAGATTCATATTTGAGCTCTAACGTAGGTAATAGAGTCACAGGGATGTTGATGGATCAATGCCTAACCTCACTCGGACCGGAAGGTGACAAAGAAGCTTATCACAGGACTTGCATGCAGAAAAATAGAAAAAGAAGACAAAGGAAAAGCTGTACTCTTTAGTCTTCCTCATGCTCAAGGCAAACACTCCCTAGCACCGAAACCGTCAGCACAAAGTTATCTGTCTAATCCATCAATAGCCCATTTTCTAGGTTATATTTAAAATATGTATACTGAGTCCATCCATTGATTCCCATTTTCATTACTATTACTTTTTAGCTTGGATGAGTGTAATAGTCCCACTTCTACTCTTCCTCTCCCTAAAACCTACCTTCCTCACACATTTGCCAGAGTAATTTTTAATATATGTAGACCATAGTACATTGTTAAAGCCCTTCAATGGTTTCCTAATAAACCAATAATCAAATTCAAACTCCCGGCCCCAGCCTATAGGGCCACCATCTGGTCCTTGCCTACCATCTGACCTCATCTCTTCCACTCCCATCCCCATTCATTATTTCAATATCAATAAATTTTCTGTTGCCAGAACATGCCCAATCTCAACTGCCACCCGCGGGCATGTGCTGGTCCCTCTCCTGTGACTACATTTTCCCGAGCTCGTCTGTCAACCAATGGCTGGCTCCATTTCCACGTTCAGGGCTCGGACTATCATCTTCTCAGGAAGATCTTTCTTGCACAACCAATCTACCTTCCTCAGCAAGGTTATTTGTTTATACATCACCCAATTTATTAGCTACATCACATTATCTGAAATTATACATTTCCTTTATTTTTATTGTTATTTTCTGGTATGTCTTCTCATACTAGGATATGATTTCAATAGGGCAGGGATTTTCCATCACATATGTCTCTACAAACCTTCTAACTTCATCCAGGATGTTACAAGCATATAACAAGAGCTCAGTAATTATTTATTAAAACAAATGAATAACCTCTAGTCACTTCTAACTTCCTATTTCAGAATTCGACCTTTACAGAAGAGATTTTTTTCCCCCTGGAACTAAACAGCTGCGTATATTTTGTGGAAGACATAAAAAGCAAAGAGAAACCATGCATGGCATTAAAAGAAAAAGATTTCCAGTCTTCATAGTGCTGCAGCTAACTAACCTTCATGAGGCCTCAGTAAGTGGCTGAACAACTGTCCGTGAGTCATCAAGTGATGTAGGGGTCTCATAGTTTTGGTGTGTCTCTGTATTTGTTACATAAAATCTATAAGACTTTTTTTTTATCTTAAATTGTGCCTTAACCATTTTTTTCATATTACAGAAATAGCGAAGAACTTTAATTTTTGAAATGTAAACACTCATTGTTAATAGTTTCTTTTTCATTGAACTAAGAATCAACACACGATATTCCTGTTAACATCCTTTCTCTTCCTCTCACAGATTACAGTCCTAGTTCTGTGATTCTAAGGCAGCCAAGTACATGTAACCAGCCAACTTTTCTGAGAAACTCCTTAAAAGACTTGTAAATGATGGGATAATGGTGAAAGTCCCATGCAAAATCAATGGATTTCAGTGTACTTGTTTTTTCTTTACTAGATTAACAGGGAGAAAAATTGAGAGAGGGAGATCGAGAGAAAGAGGGAGGCTGAGAAAGAGAGAGAGAAGGAATTGAGAGACTGAGAGCATAACAGAGACTGAGAGGGAGAGCAGTCTTATCCTTTTCCACTTAACAAAAACACTGACAAAGAAACAGTTAAGAATAGTGTGCAAGGTTGGTAGGGTGATTCAAGTTTCCCACAGCTGAAAGGTTACCTAATTCAGAGTTGTGCTGAGTTGTGCTGAGTTTCCTGATCTATTCCTAGTATCCTGATAGACAAAGGTTTCACCCACCATCTGCAACAGCACTAGAGTTATATTAAGGCAAGGAGGCTGAGGCATTTCTAAGTACATCAGCAAGGAAAGAGGGGGAAGCCGTCAGAGCCAGGGAGGACATTGTTAAGTATTAGAGAGTCCGGCCTAGTAAATCACAGTCCCTGGGCATGTGGGGCGTGGGGTGGGGTGGAGGGCAATGGAAAAACTGTGCACACACTAGTTCTATTAGATCCTCTCCATGACTCTTCTTCCCACAAAACCTGGAGTGTTTTGGGAAAATGGTCTCATGGTTGAGGGCTATGGGGAGGGTTAGAAATTTAATAGCAGAAAAAGTGTCAGGACTTAGGTGATCTGGCTCAATACGGTCAGATGAAAGCTGCAAAAACTAGCTACAGCTAATGCCTACAATCTCTCCCTCCAGTGACCTTCAGAGTCTACTTACTCGAGAATTTAACCCTACTTTGCTTGTATATCTGTGTTATTATAATGGTATTAATAAGATCTATCTATCTATCTATCTATCTATCTATCATCTATCTATCTGGCTTTTATTTTATGACTCCTATTTATTGACTTTACTGGCAAAGGTTTGCCTTATCAATTTATTTATCTTCCGTAGAGCTGGCCAAGTTTACAAATAGCATCTTCCTTCTTGATATCAAAGTATTGATGTATCTTTGACATCTCATCAACTAATTCTACATTAGAAGCATTTATATAGTGTTTTGCAAATGAAATGAGTGTCTGCATCCTATTTCTACTTTCTAGGTTTAAATAGAAAAATTCCATTTTTATCCAAATCATTTAATTTGCTAAAAATCAATGATTTAAGTTATATTTAAAGGAACTACAGGCATGCTGCAGAGATATAGTGGGTTCAGTTCCAGACCACTGTAATAAAGAGAATATCACAGTAAAGTGAGTCAAGTGAGCTTTTTTGTTTTCCAGTGTATGTAAAAGTTATGTTCACATGATACTATAGAATAAAATGTGCATATCTTAATTTAAAAATACTGTATTGCTAAAATACTAATCATCATCTGACTTTCAGTGAATCAAACTTTTTGCTGCTGGTGGACTTTCATGCCTTGATGTTGATGGCTGCGGACTGATCAGGGTGAGGTTTAGGGTGGCTTGAGCAATTTCTTAAAATAAGAAAACAAGGAGTTTGTTGCATTAACTGACTCTTCCTTTCAAAAATGATTTCTCTGATAGCATGTGATGCTGTTTGATAGCATTTGACCCATAGTAGAACTTCTTTCAAAATTGGAGTTAATGATCTCAAAACCTGCTGCTGTTTTATCAATTAAGTTGATGTCATATTCTAAATCATTTGTGGTCATTTCAACAATCTTCTCAGTATCTTCACCAGGAGCAAAAATCACTTTCTCTGCTCAGGGTTAAGAAATAACTCCTCATCTATTAAAATTTGATCATGACATTGAAGCAATTCAGTCACATCTTCAGGTTCCACTTCTAATTCGAGTTCTCTTGCTGTTTCCACCATATCTGCAGTTACTTCCTCCCCTGAAGTCTTGAACCCTCCAAGTCATCCATATAGGTTGGAATTAACTTCTCCCAAACTCCTGTTAATGTTGATATGTTGGTCTCTTCTCCTGAATCACAAATGTTCTCAATGGCATCTAGAATCATTAATCCTTTCCAGAAGGTTTTCAATTTACTTTGCCCAGATCCATCAGAGGAATCACTATCTGAGGCAGCTACAGCCTTACAAAATGTATTTCTTTTTTTTTTTTTTAAGATTTTATTTATTTGTCAGAGAGACAGAGAGTACAAGCAGGGAGAGTGGCAGGCAGAGGGAGAAGCGAACTCCCAGGTGAGCAAGGAGCCCAATGTGGGACTCGATTCCAGGACCCTGGGATCACGACCTGAACCAAAGGTTCATGCTTCACCAACTGAGCCACCCAGCCATCCCACAAAATGTATTTCTTAAATAATAAGACTTGAAAGTTGAAATAACTGCTTGATCCTTGGGCTGCAGAATGAATGTTTTGTCAGCAGGCATAAAAACAACATTAATCTCATGGTATGTCATCAGAGCTCTTTGGTGACCAAATGCATTGTCAATGACCAGTAGTATTTTGAAAGGAATCTTTTTTTTTCCTGAACAGTAGGTCTCAAAAATGAGCTTAAAATATTTGTTACATCATGTTGTAAACAGATATGCTGTAATCAGGCTTTGTTGTTCCGTTTATAGAGAATGGGCAGAAGAGATTTAGTGTAATTCTTCAGGGTGCTAGGATTTTCAGAATGGTACATGAGTATTGGCTTCAACTGGAAGTCATCAGCTGCATTAGCCCCTAACAATAGAGTCAGCCTGTCCCTTGAAGCTTTGAAGCCAGGTCTTGACTTCTCCTCTCCAGCTATGAAAGTCCTAGATGACATCTTCTTCCCATAAAGGCTGATTTATCTGCACCAAAAATCTGTTGTTTAGTGTAGCCACCTCCTTTAATGATCTCAGCTAGATCTCTTGGATCACTTGCTGCAACTTCTCTATCAGCACCTGATACTTCCCCTTGCACTTTGATGTTATAGAGATGGTTTCTTCACTTAAACCTCAAGAACCAGCCTCTGCTAGCTTTGAACTTCTTTCTGTAGCTTATTCTCCTCTCTCAGCCTTCAGGTAAGCTGATGGACTTAGGGCCTTGCTCTGCGTTAGGCTTTGGTCTAGGAGAATGTTACAGTTGGTTTGATCTTCTATCCACACCACTGAAAGTTTCTCCATACCAGCAATAACACTCTTTCGCTTTTCTTCATTTGTGTCCACTGGAAGTAGCAATTTAATTTCCTTTAAAAATTTTTCTTTCGCATCCACATCTTGAATGTTTGGTGCAAGAGTCCTAGCTGGCAGCCTATCATGGTTTTCAACATGCCTTTCTCACTAAATTTAAAATTTCTAGCTTTTGATTTAAAGTGAGGGACATGTGACTCTTCCTTTCATTTGAACACTTAGAGGTCATTTTAAGGTTAATTAATTAATTAACCATTAACTGACTTAATTTCAATACTATTTATGTCAAAGTATATAGAAAACTGAGGAGAGGAAATTGCTGGTCAGTAGAGCAGTCAGAAGACACACATTTATCAATTAAGTTTGGCATCTTATATGGGCATGGCTTATGGTGCCACCAAATAGTTACAACAGTAACATCAAAGATCACTGATCACAGATCACCATAACACATATAATAATAATGAAAAAGTTTAATATATTGCAAGAATTATCAAACTATGACACAGAGACAGGAAAGGGGAAATGTTATTGGAAAAAAAAAGTGACACTGACAGATTTGCTTAATGCCAGGGTTCAATGTGTAAAAAAACAAGTTATCTGTAAAGCACAATAAAAGGAGGTGTGCTTGTATAATATTGATGGCTTTTTAAAGGGCTGGATAGAAAATATTTTAGCCTTTGTGGGTCACATAACTTCTCTGTCACTGCATATTTTTTAAAATAATCCTTTAAAAATGTAAAATTCATTCTTAGTTCCAGGGCCATATAAAAAATAGGCTGCAGACTGGATTTGGCCCATGGACCTTAATTTGCTGATCTGTGGTATAAGTAATGGAAACTATATTTAAGAATTTGCTTTGCTTCAACCAAATAGCTTCATTTTTCCTTTTCAGTACAATGGGGATAATAATGTAAGCAGACAGAATTGACAGGTATTCTGTATTGTGGGAAAGATGGCTCACTTCGAGTGTAGCAATATTAAACATTTCTAAATGCCCACTGTAGTATAGTCAATCTTAGTCTAGTCTAGTCAAATTTCAAAAAATTTGATCCAATATAACATTGGTAGCAAATTTTTATTTGGTTCCAGAAAAGGCACCCTATGTAATTCTGAAATGCCATCTTCAATACTATTCTTTGGTTCTTTAAGTTGGAGAAGATTGGGTAGGGATGAGAATTGCCACTTCTAATCTGTGTAATATGATTTTCCATCTCTTTTTTCCTGCTTTCAGGCCAAATCTTCACTCTTGATAACTAATAACAACAACAATAGGGCTGTGTGACATTTGTCAGTTTGCAGAGTTTTTATTTCTAAATGAGAATGAAGATGATTTCTCTGCAATTTTGTTTCTAATAATACTTGTCAAAGATTCAATCTCATAACCAAGGACAGATAGTTGAATCAAATTATCTTTAAAACAGACCAATTTATGTATTTATTGAGTCAATATATCCATGAACAAGCTCTCAGATATTGCACACTTTCAATCAAATGTTGCATATGATCATTCTAGTGTTATCTTTCCTGTCTTGCACTTGCACTTGATTAGCTAATCTTACATATAAAGAATGAAGTGAGAACTATGGCCTTAGTAGCATCATTTTGAGCATGGAGTCCTGTCTTCCATGACCTTTTGGGACCAGGTCTTTCGTCTAATCACAGTTTTCTTTGGTTGCATAGAATACATCCAGCTCATTATATTCCAAATTAGACTTGTAATTTAGCAAAGTCCTTGAGAATTTGGGGTGGGAGGGAGCATATCCCTCTCACTATATTTTAGAACAGCTTATCTAATAGACATACTAATTTATAACCAGTGAATATTTCTCTTGGAACCACAGGCTTCACGAAATTGCTTCAGCCACTTTTAGTCTTTGTCAACCTCTCTCTGTCTCTATGTCTCTCTTTGTCTCTCTCTTATATGCCACTTCTCAACAACCAAAGCAAAGTTTCTTATTGGGGGTGGGTCTTGAGATGAGGGAAAGGGAAAGAGAAAGTAACCATACCAAATGAACATTTTGGAAAATCCACCTTTTTCTTGCTATCAGAAATAGGAACATGTTTGGATGTTCATTGAATCAGATATGTATATTGCAAAATCTAAGTTAGAACTCTGTTTGTGCACTATTTCCCAGAAAACATTCCTACCCTTAAGCCTCAGAATTTCTAGCCAATCTTTAGCCTGTTTGTTTACCCTATACCAGTGCTCATTCTTTTTCTCTCTTCTTACTCCCATGGCTTGCACATAACTGATATTACAGATACCAACATTTCTTTCATGGTAAAGAAGAAGCTGCTGGAATCAATACTGTGCACACAAGTTAAACTGTGCAGAATCTAGCTGTGTCCTGGAGATACTTTGGAAAGTTCCTTTAGAACACCTGTAAGGTTCACATGGAAGTTGCCATACCGTTTTCTTTGTTTATAAGCTAAGGATATAACAACAGAGATGGAATGTTGCAAAAAAAAAAAGTGACATTTGACACTATAAATCACCATATCGACTATATATTTTATGTACATTTAAACCAATTTAAAAGTTCCTTTAGTGAGTGATTTAGTTAATTAAAAAAAATGTCACTGCACACTGACAAGTACTATGTGACTATCCCTTCAAGTGTTTATAATTATTAAAGGTGTTGTTACATCAAATTTGCCAAACAAAATGATTAATGGGACTAGGTCAAACTCTAGCTTTAGAGTTTCATATAAGACAGAAGATCTCATGCCAGTTTTTTCCTGCTTTACACAATAGAGATATTATTTGGTATCAGCATTCCTAAGAAATGTCATGTCTCTTTGTGATGTTCCATGTGAAATAATATTAAAGATTTTATAAAAAAGGTTTTGAGGGAATTTTATAACTTCTCAATAGCTGAAACAATAACTTTGTAATCACTTGTCATGAAGGGTTATATGACTCAAATGGTTACCATAAATTAGCATTTCTTCAAGGAAAGCAATCAATACTCCACATAAATATTCTACCCTTGCAAGATCACAGAATCCTAATTTTTTTGCATTGTTGGATCTAGGCAAAGCTGTTAACAGTCTACATCAACACTATCTCTATGAAATAATGTTCCCAAATCAAATGAGAGGTTATAACATTCAAAATCCTCTGTCTTTACTTATGGCCTAAATTCTTTATGATGTTATTTAACATATTTTCTCTTCATTTCTCTTTAAACCGTGACCAGTCTTGTACTCTTAACTTTTCTAAATTCTTTATTAACATTTCCTAACTTTTTCTAGTTCCCTTGTAATTATTTCCATCCTAGGATTTTTGATTCTTTTCCAGGGTTTCCAAGAGTTTCTTCATTTATAAACTTCATAAATTAATTTTAAAGTGATACTTAATGGTTAATTGACATTTTCATTATTTTGTTATCAAAATTATGACTACATTTAATCAAATAGTAGATTATACATTATATGAGGTACATATTACTCTGCTTTTTAAAATTATACAATCTGGAATTAGGTTATGTTTCTAATTCGGCAAAACAATGCTGCCAAAGTAGCTCACTAAGCAACTACTAGTATTTGCTCAACTCATCCATTTCAAACTTGAATTTGTACAGTCTGTGGTCTCCTTACTAAGTATGCTACTTAGTTACTTAGAATCAACTGCTACACAGTTGATTCTAGGAAACTCAATTTCATTTGCTTGTAATCATTTTTCTAACTGTCAAGGTCATTTTTAATTCTAATCCTGTCTTCCAAGGTGCTAACCCATCCTGATGATATGATGTACTTGGAAATGTTAATGACTACTCTCAGGCTTGTAATCAATCACACACAGAGATGTTAAATGCACCCAGGACTGCTTTCTGCAGAATATCACCTGTTCTGAGCTTGGGGCAATGGTTGTACGTTGTGTTATTTTTAAATTCTGGTGATTGCCTTATTCTCCACACTGAGCCTCAGAGAAAGACATATAGAAATCTCATTGAGTTAAATAAGACCAAGCAGATACAGGAAGGTGATCACCCTTAAGTGGCATCTTTCTCCAGGGTACTTTACAACTTAAGGCACCCAGCTTTGACTTATTTCATGAACAAACCAGATTATTCGAGGGTGGAAGATTTGGCCTCTGCTAGATATACTGGTTTTTGTTTGTTTACTTATTTGTTTGTTTTTTGTTGCAAGACAAGGAGCATGTTGCCCAGTATTTAGGAAAATTTCACTTGGTTCATATGAAAAGAACTGATTTCAGTAACAGCTCCCTAAATGCTCTAATACTTCTGTATAGAGTAGAAATGGTAAGCAAGTAAGTCTTTCTAATGGTCAGCTCAGTACTGAATGTTTTATGTATATGTTTTGGTTTAGGAACTTCAAATATAAAGCAAGGCAGATTAAAGTCTTACTTCTCATATGGTTCAATTTATTTTTTATAGGAAAAACTTCCATTTAAAGATTGTAGGATGAAATCGTACTACTGGGTATTTACCCTAAAGCTACTAATGTAGTGATCCGAAGGGGCATGTGCACCCAAATGTTTATAGTAGCAATGTCCGCAATAGCCAAACCATAGAAAGAATCTAGATGTCCATCTACAGATGAATGGATAAAGAAGATGTGGTATACACACACACACACACACACACACACACACACACACACACACACACACACACAATGGAATACTATGGAGCCATCAAACATCGAAATCTTGCCATTAGCAATGACATGGATGGAACTAGAGGGCATTATGCTAAGTGAAATAAGTCAACCAGAGAAAGATAATTATCATGTGATCTCTCTGATATGAGGAATTTGGGAGGCAGGGCGAGGGGTTGTGGGGGTGGGAAGAGAAAAAATGAAACAAGATGGGACTGGGGAGGGAGACAAACCATAAGAGACTCTTAATCTCAGGAAACAAACTGAGGGCTGCTGGCCGGGAGGCAGGTGGGAGGGATGGGGTGGCTGGGTTATGGACATTGGGGAGGGTATGTGCTATGGTGAGTGCTGTGAAATGCGTAAGCCTGATGATTCACAGACCTGTACCCCTGAAGCAAATAATACATTATACGATAATTAAAAAACAAAAAGATTATAGGCTGAATCTCTAACTTAGCTGTGAATAAGTTCTGGGTCTCTGCTTCCTTACCTGTGAAATGGAAATCTGAACTAGATCAGGTGTGGCAGGTGATTTTTACCTGGAATACCAATTGCCTGAAACTGGCTGTGTTAAGTGTTCTCCTGGAAATTGTGAGGTGGATTCTACGTTTCATGGGAAAGAAAATTTCATGGATGTGGATATCTCTCATGGGGAGAGAAAAAGAGAAAAGAGGCATCATGTTTGCTATTATCCCTGAGCTAGATGATTTTAAGTCCCCTTTGTCTCTAAGATCCAATGAGAACATAGCCAACCAGAAAGAAACTAAAGGGTAAATCTTTGTTCACATCAGTACTCATGGGAGAGACTCGTTGGAGGTCTGCTCTCCTAGGTAGTTGAAGAGTACCTGTGTTCAACATAATCCAGTAAAAGTGTGTGACCGATTGGTAGTCAGTGGTTCGCAGATGATAGGGCAAATTATATCAGTTGACCAGGGGTCCCTTCCTTCAAGATGAGTCTATGAGTCCACCAGTCCAGATTCTAGGCATTCCGCTCTAACGTCTTTCGCCACCAATTATTCGAGTATCTTGCATTTGTTTTGGATTCTCAGTTTAAATAACAACAACAACTTGTGTGTGTGTGTGTGTGTGTGTGTGCGCACGCACGCACGTGTGTTTTAACATTTCTCAGCTAAACTACTAAATCAGGGCACAAGTGAATTTTAATGATCATGCCATTATTCAATTTGAACTTAAATGTCACATTCCCTAACAAACTACATAATGTCATTGACTTTCTTTTTGGACCGTCAATGGTAAAATTTATTCTAACTTGACTTCCTGGAAAGTTAGTAAGTCATACAATTATCTGTGCAATGAAGGATGTACTCAGTAATAACTGGTCCCTTTAAAGATTTTAGAAGACTTTATCTTCTCAAGTTATATTAAATATTGTAAATACTTGGGGATGTTGGTTGTTCCCTTCCACGTGTTAAACATGCTCTGTGCTTTATTTTTCCTAAGAGCCTTTTCATGGAATGCACCTCTTTTACCAGGAATGAACAGTTCGTAGCATTTTTTAAAATTCATGTTCTCTTGACAAACAGATCAATGTCAAATTTAAAAAGAAAAGTGAGACTAGTCTGGCTGTTGAGTTTAAAAAACAACATTATATTCCAAAGTATTATAACCCAGACATGAAAAATTACATGCTCCTGAGTCCAACTGGAAAAAGAACTAGAAGCATCCACAAAGATGTGAGGGTTGTTGTGGTGGAGTGGAGTGGGGTGGCGGTGGGAGAAGGCACACGTGAGAGAGTCTATTAAAATAATTTGAAATAAAATGCAATTTTATTTTATCTTACTCCCTACTTCCAAGGGGGTGAGGAACACGGTCTAGTAAGTTTAATTAGAGGGAATGAGTAGGAGGCCTAGAAAGATATTTGCAGAAGTCTCCTGCGAGAGAGCCAAAGCCTGACAGGCCAGCAAGCAGAAAGGGGAGAGACCCAGGGCACAGCTTCGCCCAAGGAAACCCAAGACAAGGTAGTTAGCTAGTGGCGAAGCCCAAGCATGTTTGAAAGTGCACCGAGCTAACACATTTGAAGAAGAGGCTAAATATCAAATTCTCTACAAAACCCTACATGACCTGGCCACTGGCTACCTTTTGAACCTAATTTTCTGCTCTCCTTCTCTTCATTTACTGAGATCCAGCCTTCTCTTTTTGCCTGACCATGCAAACACACTGCTACCATCACAGGAGCTTTGCAATTCTAAATTCCCTCTGCCTCGATACTTACTTGGACCATCCTTTCACTTTATTCAGGCTTCTGCTCAAATTCCAATTTCAGAAAAACCTTCCTTGACCACTTTATCTAAAATATTTCAATATTAGTTGTCTTATCCCTCTGAATTGTTTTTCTTTATAACTCTTTCCATCATTTGGTGTACTATTACATTTCTGTTTTATATGAACGAATGAACGAAGAGGCCAGAAATAAGCAATGAGGGGGAAAACTGAGAGTGTCAGAAGCCCAAAGAAAGCCACGAAGTGAAGGGGTTAAGTCAATCTTTCAGAAGAAAAGCACTGAAGTGGGAGGAGAAGCTGGGGTTCCCTTATTGTTATGCTCCTTTGGACCAGCATAGGGTTCAACTGGGAACCACAGCAGGAACCCCTGGGGTTGGACTGTGTATTGTACATGCAGGAGTTATTCTGCAAACCAGGCAGGCAGAGTTTAAGAGTTTGAGATTGAATTTTGCTGTCAGTTCTGTGATTTTTGAGGTGTAGAGTCTTGTTTTTCATTTCAGCTGAGCTCCAGGTCTCAAGAATACAAATCAAGGCAACTACTGACACTGCCAGTATGAAACATATGCCAAATTATCATTTGACTTTACTATGTTTTGGGGCTGTATGGATTGCAAGAAGATAAGTTACAACCCAGTAAAATAGAAGATGGTAGCTTTTACTATTTATTTTTTAAAAAATCTGTACTCTGTGGGGGCATTGAAGATACTCCCAAATTCTCATTCTGCTTTTAGATTTGTTCTATATATGGAAGATTGCTTTTTGTTTCTATATAAATGTTATGCTTTTATTATTTATATGGCCAATTATTTCTTTCCACTGTATATTTTCAAAGATTTAATGAAAGATGCAGAAGTAGTTTTGAAAACATTATTCTCACTGTCTTCAAGAAAGATAATAGAATCACAGACTTGTGACATCTGGAGATATTTTTCCACATACTTCCATTCAAGAAACAAGTAAACTACCAGCCTTTGGAACATGTCCTTTATATTCCAAATCACTTTTCCCCTATTCTCTATGTGGTATATGTTTGAACCCTTTCCTCATGCTGTTGTTCTAGAACGGAAAGATACAGTTACAAAATTCATAAGTTAATTTATTGTCCTTTAATAATCTATTTTAATACTGTGTTTAAAAATATAAAATAATTTTGCAGTATTACTTGCATTTATTATCCATAGTAGTAAAATATTAACAGTGTTAAAATATATACCTTAAGAATAAAAATCTCAATTCATAAAGTAGGATAATTTAAATTGTAAGGAAGCTTGGCCTGTTGTCTCTTTTTTCATTGACATGAAAAAATGTGAGTGGCCAACACATATGGGCAAATTTACTTAGCTAAAGAAATTCTATTTTATACTAGAGAATCTATTCCACATTTGATTGCTTCAAGAAGAAAATACATTTTCCCTACTTGTGGCAGTCAGCCTCATTATCTCTTTTAAGAATTTAATAAATTTCTGTTGGTTGTGCATGGTCATAATTTACGAACAAAAAAGAGAGTAAAGAACAAATACAAGCATTCTAGAAAATCTACTCTTTGGTTCAATATTGGATTGTTTATTGGTCCTAAAATTAAAAACAATAATAATCTTCCATTAAGATCATGGAAATTGACTTGCAGACTATTGCCATTCTACTTAGCTGATGCCATTCAACTCCATGGAGTCAATGACTCTTTAGGTGTTAAGGATTCCCAAATTTATCTTTTTCTCAAGTTCCACCTTCATATCAGACTGTTTATCCACACATATGTCATAAAGAATATATCCAAAGCTGAACTGTTTGTTCTCACCTACAAATCTCTTCCTCTTTCTGTATCTCTTATCTTTGTGAAAGGTGCCACTAGCTACCCATGACTAAATCCAGAAATATGAGAGCTATTCTGGAAATATTCCTCTTCTTCACCTTGGCCTCTTCTCAAATCTTTCTTACCTTTTGATTTTACTTTCTCTAAATCTTTCATATCTATCCCCTCCCCCTTTTTTTTCAAGCTAAGGTATTAGTTGGGATTTTCTTGCCATTGAATAAAGGAAAAAGTCACCTTGACCTGCAAAGCAAGCAAAATCTGTGTTCAGAAAAAGAAAAGAGTCTCTAGCCCTAATTGTGTGTGTGTGTGTGTGTGTGTGTGTGTGTATACATATATATATATATATTAAGATTATATATATATATATATTTAGATTTTATTTATTTGACAGAGAGAGACACAGGGAGAAGAGAGGGAACACAAGCAGGGGGAGTCAGAGAGGGAGAATCAGGCTTCCTGCAGAGCAGGGAGCCTGATGTAGGGCTCCATCCCAGGACCCTGGGATCATACCCTGAGCCGAAGGCAGCCACTTAATGACTGAGCCATCCAGGCCCCCCCCTAATTTTTTTTTTTTTTAAAGATTTTATTTATTCAT
>LNAC01000174.1:1261465-1400758 GCA_002007465.1 Ailurus styani | reverse complement strand
TTTTTTTAAAGATTTTATTTATTCATTTGACACACAGAGAGAGATTACAAGTAGGCAGAGAGGCAGGCAGAGAGAGAGGAGAGAGGAGGAAGCAGGCTCCCTGCTGAGCAGAGAGCCCGATGTGGGCCTTGATCCCAGGACCCTGGGATCATGACCTGAGCCGAAGGCAGCGGCTTTAACCCACTGAGCCACCCAGGCGCCCCTAATTTTTTATATTAAAAGCAGGAGTGGTATGTAAGAATTCAGTATCACTAAATAGGTAAAAGCATTGTTTTTATCTATTTGTGTTAGTACATAGGGGAAAATAACCAAAATGTTTATTATTTCATTAATTAGTCTTAAAATACCATTAACTTATTATCCATATTTTTACAAGCTACCATAGAGGTTCCTGATCAATTCTCTTTTCCTCACCAGAAAATAGAAAAGATCCTAATATTACATGAGAACTGCAAAGAGGAAATGTGTATCAAAAGCTTCTTTTTTGGGAGAGACTGAAAGTGTGCAAACATGCCAATCTCTCCACATGCTGTGTGGTTGAAATGAATGGAGCTCAACATAGGTTTTCTACACACCTAAATTATTACCAGGGTTCTTGGGCTGAGCATAGAAAGAAAGTAAAGCAGCATTAATTACCATGACAGACTACACGATAGACTAGAATTCACCTTTAAAGAGTCAGATTCATTTTGCTTTCCAATTTAGGCTTTGTGGCGCTATGACAATATATATCATTTCCGAGAAGACTTGTTAAAACCTATTAGGGTTCTTGTTTGAGTAACTCTCAAGCATAATGGTCCAGTGGCAAGCAATAAACAGACATCTAGGGAGTTGTAACTAGAAATTTCTGGAAAAGGAATATAGAATGAATTTTTATTTTTCAAATCCCTAGGAAAAAAACTTCCAATCTTTTGAAAGATTTTCCTCGTTGTGATTTCCAGATGCCTCGACAGTGATAGATGTGAGCCCTAAAATTCTGCTTTAATTTGAATTCTGCAAGTATCATTTCTCTGATAGAAAAGACATTGTAGTTGTATAAAATTTCAGTTTTCAACTTTAATCCTGTCCCCTTGAAAGCTTGTACCATCCCTGTTACTTAGCTTGATAATTTGGTTTTCTTGGTATTAAAATAGACCCCTGACAGGTACAAGGAGAAAAATTCCATAACTTACACAAGCCAAAAAATCTGGGATTCCACTTTAGCTTAGACACAACTCGGATTCGGGATAATTATTTAAAGTTTACTCCAGGGGCGCCTGGGTGGCTCAGTGGGTTAAAGCCTCTGCCTTAGGCTCAGGTCATGATCTCAGGGTGCTGGAATCGAGTCCCGCACCTGGCTCTCGGCTCAGCAGGGAGCCTGCTTCCTCCTCTCTCTCTCTCTGCCTCTCTGCCTACTTGTGATCTCTCTCTCTCTCTGTGTCAAATAAATAAATAAAATCTTAAAAAAAAATAAAGTTACTCCAATTCACCATGCCCTTTTGTACTTCTTCATTAACACATACTACATACTTTCTTAGCAAATTCTTTGCATACTATTTTTTCCACTTTATTTTAGTTGTATTAGAAAGATTAATATTCTGTTCAGGACAGATTTTATAAGCAATAGCTGACTGCCTATTAGAAGATCCCTTTGTATGTAAATAAATCTCCCTCACTACCTTTAAATTCTATTGTTAAAGATTTATTTCTCTGGCCCATAACTTTTTTTTTTCATATCCTTTTCAGCTGCTGTGAGGTAATCAGCTTGAATGTGTGGCATGAGATATGCGGCCTGGGAGAAATGAAAGGAAACTGCAACAATGTACAAGCTTTCAGTGAGAAACCTGATTTAAGAATTCAAAAGTTAATTTTTTAAAGTCAAGCTTAAAAAAAAAACTGAATGGAGTTAAAAATTATTGTGTTAATTAAAATTCTCATTGAACCAACTGACAGTAAATTAAAAGTTGATTAATTTTTAAGTATTCATTTAATTACAAGGTGACATTTACTGTTATCATTTTTTAAATTATTTTTTCTACTCAGTGTCTTAAATCCTAAATTCTATTCAGTTAATAGGAAAGAAATGGAAATTTAATAGAGGATATGAACAGTTAATAGAAGCAGTATAAATGTGAAAAATGTTCCACCTCACTACTAATCATATTAATGTAAATTTGAAGAGATGACCATTTTCTGCCAATCATGATAACCAAGATAAATACACAGTGCTGTTGAGGATTTCAGGATTATATAACTGAGTATAAACAAATTGAAAAAAAAAAAAACCTCCTGAGGAAAAATGTGGCAAGTGGGTTTTTATAGTTCATACATTTTGATTCAGTAGTTCTTTTAGAAATCTGTCTTATTAAAATAATCAGAACCATAAATAAAGGACGTAAACAAAGACATCTATTAAAATGTTATTTTTTAACAGGAAAAAGATGAAAACAGCCTAAATGCATGGCAATCAGAGAAGACTAATTAATAGCACGTTTATAGTTTGGAATATTATAATACTACCCAAATTGGTGCTTTCCAAGGGTACATATATATTTTTTAAATTTTATTTATTTATTTGACAGAGAGAGAGAGAGAGCACAAGCAGGCAGAGTGGCAGGCAGAGGGAGAGGGAGAAGAAGGCTCACTG
This sequence comes from Ailurus styani, assembly GCA_002007465.1. Classification (NCBI taxonomy): domain Eukaryota; kingdom Metazoa; phylum Chordata; class Mammalia; order Carnivora; family Ailuridae; genus Ailurus; species Ailurus styani. The sequence continues at coordinate 1,398,132 of LNAC01000174.1, read as the reverse complement.
CCCAGTAAGGACCCCAATGCGGGGCTCAATCCCAGGATCTGGGATCATGACCTGAGCCAAAGGCAATTGCTTAACCAACTGAGCCACCCAGGTGCCCCTCCAAGAGTACATATTGACTTGGAATAATGTTAAAAAAAGTTGAAACAAGAAATGATGATATAATATGTATATCTAAGATCCCAATTTTTAAAGGACATACACAGATTTTAAAGAAGACTAGAAATAAATACGTCAAACCAGGAATAGTGATTGTAATAGGTGGTAAGATTACAAATTATGTTTTCTTCATTTGCCTATGAATATATATTCATTTTACGAATAGGAAAATAAGTGTTTTTTGAAAATTAGTAGAAACGTGGCTTGCATATTAACAGAAAGCAAGTTGAGTGCATAGTTGCTAAATTTTCAGAGAATGAAAATTTGTCTAGAATAAAGAAAAATGTCTTAAATTATTACCTAATTTTTAATTTGTATCAAATGGGCATTAATGCATAAAAATGTAAGTTGTGTGAAAGTATTCTCTTTACGAACAATATTTCAACATCCTTCATTATATATTTATGTAAGCTGAGTGAAAATTCTAAACACATCATAGTTTATACAAATTATTTTCTGAACATGTAATAGTTAATATTTTACATTTCGTACTCCTTTGAATGAAAATATAAAATTTTTAGGTACTAGATTAATAAAAAACACAAAACACCTTCAATTTCTTTCAAGCATACAAATTCAGTCAGCTGGAATATGAATATAATTACAATGCTCTGAAAATATGACTTTGTTGACTTAGAGAGTTTCTTAATTTATGAAATCTGACCCACTCCGTTAGCTGTTTTTAAACCCAGTAAACATTTCATTTCTGTATTTTTTAGGCAGGTTTGTTCTATTATGTTCTGTTCCAAATCTAGTTAGTATCTGGGGTGGTACATTGGGCTGAGGTGTTTACAAAGGAGCTGCATTTTGAAGATGGAATTTGACCTCCACATGTTGACTGTATCTACATATGCAAACACAAGTAGCTCAGCCAGTGGGCCATTGCTGGGCCTGAGCTCATAGGAATTCTGTGTGAGTGGCTGATGGCATGAATAGCTGACAGAAAACAGGCGGCTGGCATAAGTAGGTACTCTGAACTCCAACCAAAAAGATTTGTTTTCAATAGTATTAAAGTTCATGCTATAGGCATGGGATGATGCCAAACTCTGATCTCAACCAGGACACCTCTACTATTGAGTGTTCTGGGCATAACCTGGCCATAGTTCTGCACCTAGAAGGCATTTCCCTCTAACTTTCTATGTTTGTGAAATTTCCCACTCCTCCCCTTAGTGAGGGACTTTGCGGGGCTATCAAAATTGTTCTCTTGTGTTCAGCAATGGGAAGACAGTATATTCGGAAGTAGCATATTTTGCCCAGTGAAATCCTACTCACACACTAACTTTTAGCCAAATGAGCCTACTTACAGACCACTGAAAATTTCGTGCATTCTTCTGATTCTGCCTTTGATCACACTGTTAATTCTACTAAGAAGAATTACTTGTCATCATACCCTCTCAACAGGTGTTGGTATAGCTAATTTTAAGTAATTTCTGTTAATCAACCTCTGAAGTTAGAGCATTCTGTTCACCTCAGGCAACTGGCAATTCACTTGTGTTTTTCTAGGAACATCTTCTGAACTGTGCATTGTTGTGTGATTCTATATTGACATTTAAATGTTCTATAGGCAAACTAAATTACTATGACACAGCTTCCTGAAAAAGAGGTACATTACTCTAACTTTTGAATCTTTACAAATGCTATTGCCTTTGATCAGGTCATTTTCTTCTCTCTGATTTCCTTTAATCATGGCTTCAACACACACACACACACACACACACACACACACACACACACACACACACACACACATTCTTCAAATCTCAGCCAAGATATTATTTTCCCAAGAAAATATTTCTATCTTCCCACTAGGAGGTGGTTGGGTACTCTTCCTACGTGAACCCCAAGCCTCCTCTATTTTTACTATCGTGGCCCCTTATAACTGTTTCCTTCATCATTTGTAAGTAAAGCCCCATAAGACTGTGAGTTTCTTTGTCATTTATGAATAAATGAATGAATGAATAAATGAATGAACTCCTTGAATATTATTTAACTTTTCTTGTATGTAGATCTTCTATACTTAATAATGAAGCTATAGGGTTGCTGAGAATAGAAATGTGTCTTTTTTTTTTTTTTTTGAGTCTACCACCACTCTACATCTCACAGGTAATGGATTTTCAATACTTACAGTGTTTTTTAAAGGACTGGATTGGATTTTTCCTTTGCATTGTTGTCCTCATATGAAGTCATAGATGGGTCCTTAGAGATCACTTAGACCAAACTTTTCATTGATATTTCCTTTGGATTTCACTGTGAAGGTATTTTAGGTATTTTGGCCCAGAGGCAAGATGAGTTAGTTAAGGAAGAAAGTGCTAAGTGCGCATAAATGAAGTTAGGGCAAACTTTTGCTACTTTTTCCAAGGGATATTTGGCAGAAAGTAGAAGAGAGGGAGGGGAGGGCTGGGGAGTGGAGTAGCAGCTCCCAAAAAAGAAAGATCTAGACACTAAATGTGACTCTGGAAGAATCAAGGAATCAAATGAGTGGAGGGTCAGTGGGAGAGTGTCACAGTGTTCTAAGACCTGGGTCTGGTCTGGGCCTCAGAGAAAGTGGTCAGGAGGTTATGGTCTGGAAGAGTCTATATCCAAATCTAATTCCATCTAATGCAGGCTAAAAGCGGGTCATCCTTAGGAGAATAGGGAGATTAGGCATGATTACACTCACTCTGCGTCTCTTTCTCTCACCAGCACTTTTATATAACAAAGATATGCTAAACTGAACAACCGAATGAGCTTAGAAGGGGAAACAGGAACACAAAACCCAAGATCTGGAAATCAGGTCAAGAGACATCACATATCCTTTCAATGTCATATGGGAGCATTGTTCTTAACTTTTTAAAAAGTGCATTATAGCAATATAACTTGGGAGGTTAGGGATCCTAGGCAAGCAGGGAAGGCATTCATGTTTTTATTTTAGGTACCACAGCTCCTGTAGGGAATAGCTAATGAGTTCTTTTTCCCACCTAGGTCTGGCTATCCACACCATTTTCAAGAAACATTACCTCTATAGAGTGCTGTTTTCCCGAAGCCTAGGACACAGGGAGATTGAACCAGGAAATAAAAGTAGTTAGAGAACTGTTTTTATATGTGTATTTCTGGAGACAACAAAGATTCCCTATTTTTATTAACTTATACGTGACTCACAATTTATTAAAATATCTTCCACTTTTCTGGTCTCCATTTTCTGCCAATATTACACAAATAAAGTATCGGGCTGGTGATTTAGCTCTTTTCATTTTCATTCATTGTGTCTCTTAGAAGTTACTGAAATAATAACTGGGTTAATATTCTGAAAAATCAGTAATGTGTTTTCTCCACCTTTCTGACTACTAGACCTTCACTTTGCTTACCCCAAGGCAGGGAGTGAGCAATGTGATAAGAATTAGGATTCATAAATATGAACGACATACAAAAGAAAAAAGATGGTTTTGCGAGACAACAGCTTCGAGACAACAGCTTCGAAGGCTGGGTTCAGTGAAAAGACTTTATTGGACAAAATTGAAAGGTATGTTAGATAAAAATGAGGCAAAGGAGGACTCCCAATCCCATGCCCTGTGGGAACCCTGAAAGGAAGCCACACTATCCTTTAAGAATTTTACATAAGAAAGTAAACTCGACAGCTCTGAGGTTTAACTTTTCCAAACATCTTTAGTCACAGTTGGCATGCATACAAATTTGAGAGGCAGGAGGCCCACCATGGGGCTTACCGTAGTGGCACTGAAGTGGATAGCCAGTAGAGGTACAAATGGAGGTTGTGACAATGATGCAGAAGCCCCCAACCAGAGGCACAAGACATGAGACCTTGAGTTACACAGGTCTTACTACTTATCTAAGAGTTCCAGCAGGGCAAGCTGCAATCAAGTGAACAGGGGATCTTGTCCTGTGACATGAGTAGCCAGAGAGCATCACAATTCTAGACTTTGACTTTTGCTCTCGGATACAAGGTTGTACAAGACACACTACTCTCCAATACTCTGATGCTATTCTAGGGAGGAACTGAGAAAGAGACAATGAACTAAGAAATATGAGATACGAAGAGATGTTGTTTTCCTAGACAGTGAACATTATTTAAAGGCACTTAATTAAAGCAGCAGATCTGAAAAAGAATTGAATGGATTAGCCATTAAATTAATGTTCTAAGACTAAGATGTACTTGAAGTTAGGGGGAAAGCATTAGGAATGGGAAGAAAAAAAGAGTTATATTTCCTATGTACATTTGAACGGAGGGTGAGGTAAGCCTACAATTTTATCTCACATTAATGTACTGGATATATACCAAGGAAAAAGCAGTATCCATCTCCTCTCCTGAGACACTTAGAATTGACTAGAAATTTAGATATCACTATTGTTTCACTATGTCTGACTCCTATTCCATGTTGTGAGGTTCACTTAGGAGTGAGATTGTCAAGGAATGTTTCATAAAGGAGATAGAAATTGAGTTGAATCTTAATTTATGCATAGAACTAATGAAAATGGAGAAAATCATTGCAGGAAAAGTGGATGCTTGGAATAGAGCTGTGGAGTCAGAAGCTCATATAGTAGCTAATAGAAAACATAGAATTTCACTTCCATTTTCAGCATTATAGCATATTTGATAATTTGAAAAAACCCTATAAATACAAAATACCTAGAAATGTTGGGATAAAATATAGCCAACATTCATTTTAGACTCAAAATTGAACTTCTAAGAGAGGAAGAGAAACAACCAAGAGTCAAAAGTGAAAATTAGGCTAAAATCAAAAGCAGAAGCTGATGTAGACATCATAGCTGCCTCAGAAGGGTTTCCCAACCATGGTGATGAAAAGAACTGAGTACTAATGGTCATGTAAGTATATAGCAGAAAGCAGCACACAGAGCCAGGACCCGTCGGAAAGTGGACATGAGAAAAACAAGTAAACTCATCTATTTTGACCTGAGCTTGAGTGAGAAAAAAGTCTCATCTTTATATACATTCACTTAGATTTAAAAGTCAAATGTGCAAACTGCAGAGACCCCAAATAGAAAATGATCATAAGTAATTGGTATTGATGATATTATTCTGGGACATCTGTCAAAAGGAAATGAAACTTCTCAGGATTCCCAGAGAATAAGACCTTACCAAACATGAACTCAAGGTGCATAATTACAAAACAAACAAACAAACAAACAAACAAACAAAAACACATGGAGGAGTAGGTCCACAAGAACATCAGTCAGTTTACTTACTGAATATAAAATGTAAATGCATATGCTTGAAAACGCTTAGAGAAAAATATGTTGAAACGTGAAAGAACAATATATATTTGAAGGACAGTTCATAATTTTAAAAAGCACTTATAGGAATAAGAAAATAATCAAAATTTAAAATCCAAAGGAAAGCTTAAATAATTGGCTACTTCAGTCACCAGTTAAAGGGATGCCCAATAAATAAGTAATATGTATTAAAAGAATTATGAAAAATTAGCATAAGGACACAAGAAGAAAATTATGACAGGGTATTAGAGGACTGAATGGGAAGTTTTTAGATATATCCAATTGCACTTCTGATGAAAAGATTCTCTATAAGAGAGAAGGCAGGAGAAGAAAAATCACAGATGTTTTCCAGAGTTGAAAAGCATGAATCCTCAGACAAAGGAGGCTGATAAATCTTAAGCAAATAATAATAATAATAATAATAATAATAATAAAAAGAATCCATAGCTAGATACACCATGTCATAGTGAATCTGCAGAACACTAAATACAATAAAAATATTTAAAAAGCAGCCTGAGATAAAAGCAGATTTTCTCCAAAGGGCTATAATTAGAGTGACTGTAAACATCTCAATAGCATCATTAGAAGTTGGAAGACAGAACAATTCTTCCATGTACTAAGAGACAATACTGTCACATAGGGTTTTATTCAAGAGAAGAATATGTATTTTAGTCAAAACAGAACTAAAAAATTGCCATCAACAGACTCTCAGTGAATGAAAAAACTTCTAAAGCATTAAAACTTCTTAGTTACTAAGAATTATTCCAGAAAGCAGATAAGAAGCTCAAAATGTACTAAAGCAAAAAACTGGTTAAAATTTAGACGACTCAAACAATCACTGATGGTATAACATAATAATAACTATTAATTCAGATGGCAAAAAATGAGATGGAAGAATATACTAGATATAAATAATATGTGAGAGGGGAAAGAACAATTGTAGGTAAGTATACATGTTTAGTTTTTGAAGGGTCATCACTAAAAGAGTAGAAGGAAAGCATTTAAATTCTATAGTAGAGGGGAAATGAAGTAGAAATGGAATAATCTGTCTACCAAAAGAAATTTTTAAAGGTAAGTGTAGGAAAAGAAGAGTAAATAGAACACAAAGGAACAAAGGCTTCCTCGCTTGTAGTGTGAGTCTAAATGAACACAACCATTAGGAAGAATAACTGGCAATATATTAAAGATTGAGCTGCGCAAACCCCATGACAAAACAATTCTATCCTAAGGTATACAGACTAGTACAGCACTTAATTTTTGTTTAAGATTTATTTATTTATTTCAGGGAGAGAAAGAGAGAGAGAGAGAGTGCAGGGGGAGAGGCAGAGGAAGAGGGAGAGAATCTCAAGCAGACTGCACTAAGCCAGAGCTGGAAGAGGGGTTTGATCTTCTTTCCCTGAGATCAGACCTGAGCTGAAACCAAGAGTCAGACACTTAGCTGACTGTGCCCCTGGAGCAATACTTCTTAAACTATCTATGGTTAAAACAACTTTTAAAATGTGTAATCCACTGCAGAACAATAATGTTGCAAAATACAAAATCGTATGAGCGAATGTTGTTGTGATGTCAAATTGCTGCAAAGGATTTCAACTGCTTCCTCTTGGTGGTTGTACTTAACTCATCATACACAGTTAGTAATTCACTGGTTAACACTGATCCACACCACACTTCGAGTACACGCTATGTAGAAAGTCTTAAATACACACATAAGGAGAAATGCATCAGAGTTATCCCAGTAGCAATGCTTGTAATAAATAACAAAACCAAACCAAACAAAATCAACTAGCTAAATGTTCCCCAAAGAACAGCTAAAGAAACTGTGGAATATTCATACAAGTAACAATACTTATCAATGTGAATGAATGAGCTGGAAGTAAATGAATCAAAATGGATAAATACTTTAGAAAAATAATATTTGCAGAACACCTCACATGTGATAGTATTTTATAATACAAAACGATGCTGTTTTTGAGGAATTCACATATTGGTGTGAATTATAAAAACATGCACGGGAGTGATAAGTGCCAAATTCAGGATAGTTCCTCATACTGAGTGGTGGAAAGGGAAGAAAATGTTATTGCAGTGGGTTCTTGAACTTTGTATTGTTATACTTCTTCAGTTGAGTAACAGGCTCAAGTATGTTCATTATACTCATTATATCTTTTTTCTCATTATATCTTTTTGTACATTTGATAATTTAAAGAGAAAAAAGATATAATAAAATTTCCTTAAATTGAGAGTTAAAAATTATAGTGACCTGGTTTATTATCAGCAACCATTCAGACCTGCCGTTCTTGAACTTAAAGAGTTTTGTTTTTCACAGTTTACAGAATTTCAAGTTCCGTGCTGTTAATATTTCATGCCAACGAAAGTATATCATCCGTGGCTTCTGGTCACTTACACTCCTTGCCGAGTCCTACTCCTAAACCACGTGAGTGTTTTCTAGGCATCAGTGTGCCTGGAGCCCATCAGAGACTTTACAAGAAGGTTCTGACAAGCTCCAGAAAACACTGTGCCTGCCACATTCGAATCCAAACTGAACCGCTGTATGCTTTTCAGGTTCTTATTCAGCATTTCAAACATTGTCTACAAACATGTTAGCTGTAAATAAAGAGGCAATTGCCTTACTCAGCTGACTGTTTACATAAAAGAAAAAGCATTAAAAATATATTGCTCAAGGGACTCAATTAACAACTTAGAAGAAGCAAGAATTTGACTAGTGGTCAGGGTGGCTAGTGCATTCTTTCTTAGCTTCTCTTGAGGCTTAAAAAATTTATTAGGGTTCTCAAATGTTAGGTAGCAAGGCACAGTCATAATCCTACTTTAAGAATCATATTACCTCTCTGCACATACAGAAAGTATTATCTATCAGTTGTTACTTTTAATTGTAATTGCTTATCATTTATGCAGCACTCTCTCAATGCAGAGTAATTTAGAGCCATTTTATTTATTGTTAAGGTAATGAAACAATGAGCTTATTAAACTATCCAAGTGCTTTATTATATATATTTTTTTCTTTTTAAAAGATTGTGATCAGCAAATTGTTTTAGCTCTGGGACAATGATTATGAATGCAATTATAATTGTAAATGCACATGCAAAAACGTACAAATGACCCATACTAAATATGCTGGCAAAAAAAAAAGTACAACTTATTTCCTGAATTGCTTATTAGTTAGTTTTCAAGTAATTAACAAAATGATTACCTATTCACACTAAGAAGTCACTAAATTTGAGATAGGAAAGTTGTTGAGATGAGTTTCTAATACTATGGTTTCTAGACTACCTTCATATCCAAAGTGTTGCTGGAATGGAATCAGGCAAAGTTCTTTAAAAATGCCGAATATTCTGATTTTCTTAGGCATGGCCCATCACCCCAAATTTATCCACATTAGTCTCATCTCTACTTCCGAAGTTCAGTTTATGACTGATGGGGTAAAAGAGTGAAATTTAATTCAACTCAATTCAATTCTAACTCATATATATTAAATAAACCTCATGTTTATATGTTAGCCCACATGGAGGCTGAAAATGGGGCAGGTGACAGCCTTTCCTTATCAGGACTCTTGGAGACATTTGGGGGAAACAAGACTTGGGAATGCTAAATCTTTTCAGTGAAAAAATAATCACAAAATGATATGCCATACATGGTGGAGAACAGAAGTGACCTGGCCTTTAGAAAACTTGTATTACTGGGATGTCTCTGCACTTAGTGGGGAGTCTGTTTCTCTCTCTCTCTCTCTCTCTCTCTCTCTCTCCCCCTCTGCCCCTCCCCCTTGTACTTACTCTCAAATAAATAAATAATTAAATAAAACTTAAAAAAAAAAGAGCAGGGAGAAAAGTGTGGAGTCTGCTTGGGATTCTCTCTTTCTCTCTTTTTCTCCACTCCTCCCCCTGTTCTTGCACTCTAAATAAATACATAAACAAATAAGTAAAATCTTTAAAAAAAACCCAAACTTGTATTATTGTCCTCACGTGTCACCAACCAGTTGTATAACTTTGGTTAAGTATACCTTTTAACTTCCCAGGTCTCCGTTTCCTCATCTGTAAAATGAGCAAATTCGATAGTATGATGTTTAAATTCCCTTCCAGTCTTCCTACTATACCATCAATTTTCCTGGTCTTCTTATCCTTACATAGGATTTGTCCATGGCCTCAGCCTCATCTTCTCTAGACCAAAAAGAAAACCAAAAAAACAAAAACAAACAAACAAACAAAAACCAACCAAACAAAAAATGGTGGGTAGCAGGATGAAAAGGGGGCTACACAGAAATGCAAATTCTGGAAAGGTCTTCAAAAAGGATATCTGTCCTGGGGTTTTTCTTTGACATGAGGAAAACGTATAGTGATAGAAAATATTTGTACAACTTATATTACAAGAAAAAATGACTTCAAATTAAAAAATGAGCATTTTTCTCTTCCCAAAATGCCACTCACTTTCCTGCTTAGAAGTATAGCTGTTCATTCTAAGGAAAATTCAGTGATCATCTGTGCCTGCAGTGTGGCTTCAGTTTACGTACACATGGATGTGTTCTCTTCATGTTTGTAAATGTGCTTCGTAGGTTCTGCACAGAAGTCATAGTCCTGGAGGTGACATTTAAGGTGGGGAAGCAGTGGATTTGCAAGCCAATGAGTCAGTCAACTGTGTGATTGGTGGTACGGGGTAGGGAGGAAGCATAGCAGAGACTGTTGTCTTGTCTTTAAGAATTTAGAGAAACCAAAGCATCCAGCCTTCAATAGCCATGCAGCTGGATCTGATGATAGAGGAAGGAAGCGCAGGACTGAGAAACATGGAAAACTAAAATCACATTCGTGAAGGTGAGCTGGAGTTAGGATTCTCAAGAGTGTTAATGCCTGTTTCAAATCAGTTGTACAGAAATTGTCTGGGGAACACCTGAGTGGCAAGCGAAATTAGTCTAGCATTTCTGATGGATTAAATGGGTTATTCATGGGGGGGGCCTTTGGGGGACTCAGTAAGGAGAGCATGTGACCCAATCTCAGAGTTGTAAAAAAAAAAAAGAAAAGAAAATCTCAGAGTTGTAAATTGGAGTCCCATGTTGGTTGTAAAGATTACTTAAAAATAAAATCTTGAAAAATTTGTTTCTTCATGTACAAAAAAGTCAAAATTTTATGAAATTTGATGTGAATTAGTTCTAAATAAAACCCATAAAATGATTATAAAATCCAATTCATAAATGAGGAAAAAGTCTTCTGCATTTATTAAAATGATATCCATTTAGAATATTTTTTCTATATTTTTTCTCTTTTAAGTTCTTATATGAATCTTAATTCTGATAATCACAAGCATAAAATTCAGGGAGTTTTATTTTAATATTTGTTTATTTTTATAATTAACAAAAAAGAAAGAAAAAAAACCCAATGATACTATTTCTAGTTAAACCAAGCTTTAGTAAGGAAAATGGATGTTATTAATTTATCCTATCAAGCAAGATAATGAAGGGAAAAAATTGATTATATTTTTCTAAGTAAATGCCTCATAATAATAGTAAAGCGATTATCAAGTCACATACTCATAAATTATTGCAGCTGCAAGAGATTTATCTATCTCTTTCCCCAATTATGTAGTCTTAGGCTGCTGCATTTTGTAAATGAGAGTTGTATAGTTGCTTTGGAAACAGTATGACTAGCAAAGATAAAACCAAAATATTCTCCTAATCCCTGATGGGGTTCAGGGCACCCTACCCTAAAATATGGGACCTTGGCATATTGAATATCTCAAGCCAAAAATTTTGAGAAATGGCATGTGCGGAAAGAACTTTCTGAACTTTCCCTGGAGAGAGTCATAAAACCCTCATGTGAGAGGTGCTCTCTCTCTACCTGGGAGAAAGGAGCATCCTTATCTCTTAAAACTAAAGAGACACAGAAAGGAATCTGAACAAACAGACCTTGTTTACTATACCTACTTACACCCTTTGTCCTATCATACCTTTACGTCTTCATTAAACTGAGCATAAAAACACTCAGATTTAACTATTTCTTCTGGTCTTCATCTCCTTATGAAGGCTCATGTCATGTAAAACTTATATTAAATAAATTTGTATGCTTTTCTCCTGTTAATCTTTGTCAGTCTAATTTTCAGAACCCAATAGGGTCAAGGAAAACTTTATCCTGCCCTATATCCCTAATACTGAATTTTATAACACAGATCCTACCACATCATTAAATGAGCTAATTATTATAAAACCTATATCATACAGATCATTTTAGAGGAGCGGCGTGTGCACATGCTCACATACACAAACACACACATGCACAAGCTTACATAAAATTTTAGTTTCAATGTATGTAAAGATATTATTAGATAAAAAACCTCAAGAACAGGTTTGGAAATAAAGCTACATAGACCCAATTTTACTTTGGGAAGATGAAGGTATCTAGCTTTTCGAACCATAGTCTTTTACAAACCCACATTTAGTTTAGAAATGTTTTTGTGATTTCATCTTCATGACTTAACGATCAGTAAGAATCTAAGAGTTTATAGTTTCAGATGTTAATGGGTTGATGTACCAACTGAATCTTTTTAACTGAGTGCTTAATATAAGTCTCAGAATCATCTCTACAGGCACCGCAGGAGGTGTGGGAAGCTGTTCAAGACAGCAACCTGACTTTGTCACATTATTGTATAAGTTAATTAGATGGGGATGCAAAGAGTAGAGTAGCCAGCTTGGGAGACATTAGACCAGGCAGTTAGCAAAGAAATCATTCTTTAGCATTTTCACTCACGCAGGATTTGATTCATTCTTTCAGTAAACATTTGTTAAAATTCTGGCTTGGGTAAATCTCTCTTCTAGGCACTGTTAGATACACAGAGATGAAAAAGAAAAAAAAAGTTTCTGTCCTTAAAGATATTATAATCTTGGCCAGTTTTTGCTGAACATACACTTCATCTGTCTACCTATTCATTTATTCATTCAGTTAATTATTCTTCACCAATTATTGTGCCCTTTAGTATATCTGTTTGTGTGTTTTTTCAAGGAAGTTTTATTCATATAATAGTGTATGCTTGATTTATTTACTGTGATGAAAAAAAGTCATGTTCTGATTTTGAACTGTGTAAAGTTACCTTTTCATTTTTCACTAGATATTATTAGACATTTCAAAAAATATATTTAAAAAGCAAAAAAAAAAAAAGAGCTGCTGTGGTAGTCTATTCAGTCACTAACCTTGGAAAGTACAAAGGTTAAGAAAAAAAGTATCTTCCTCAATAGATATGATATACTCTACTTTATTAAAGTATGTCCCAAACAGATAACAAGGCCTGAAAAGGTATTGCTAAGAGAATAAGGACAAAATGAGAAAATACTAGAATTTTGTTACCTATGGGCAGTCAGGACAAAAGATCAAAGGTAATACTGAAAACTTGTTTGAAAGAAATCAATTATATATCAATTAATTGTAATTCTCCCTAAGATGGAACAACAAACAGAATTAGATCTTTGCTCTAGGATACTCAATTCTTCCAAACAAACAAACAAACAAGCAAACCAAAAACAAATCCCTACTCTCCCTCCAAAAAAAAAACCTCCAAAATCAATGCCAGACAACAGCTGACCTATTAATGTTTTGCTCTGTGATGGCACAACCTGAAAACAAAATAGAAGGCAATTATGTCCTTCCCCCAAAGGGATCCTTTTTACAGGTAAGCCAATATAAATCCCTACCACTGATGAAATAATTCTCTTTTTCTCTTAAGTATTTGCTGGCAACTAAAGACTTTGTTGACAATTGCAAATTAATCTCCAGATCCTGGACGATGCTCACAGTAATTAAACTCACCTTGTCCCAGAAATCAACTGCAGAGTGTATAGCGTGGCAATCTAATTTGTTATTATCTATTACTCAACTTTTATTTATCTTTATATCCTATTTTAAAAAAAGATTTTATTTATTTATTTGAGAGAGAGAGAGTGAAAGAGCATGAGAGAGGACAAGGTTAGAGGGAAAAGCAGACTCCCCATGGAGCTGGGAGCCTGATGCGGAACTCGATCCTGAGACTCCGGGATCATGACCTGAGCTGAAGGCAGTAGCTCAACCAACCGAGCCACCCAGGCGCCCCTATACCCTATTTTTAAGAGAACATAAGGAATTTACATAAAGATATCTAAATTAAGTATAATACCTATTAACCTTTAAGCTTTGGGGATTTTACCACAATTTGTTCTATGGAGTGCTGAGTACAAAGTACTGGACGACCTGGGGTCGGTCTCCAGATCTACTGTGTTATAGTTTGTTGATCTTTCATGGAACCATTATATGTTCATTATTTCCCTTTCAGTTCTCAGATAGACATATAGATAAATAGAGAGAAATAGGTATAGATATGTCCATGCTAGACACTATCAATGAAGTTATATATTCAAAGATCTCTAAGTTCCCTTCTATAAATTAAACATCAACTTAGTCCAGAAATTTTAAGATCCATGCAAAATCACCTAAATGCTAATGCTTTCAAACATGCATTTCTGTTTCTATGATTATTATGAGATGACACAATTTTCTTGGCTTGCCTTTTGACCCCTGAATACAGTATTTTTAGATAGTAGGCTACTATTTTCTCTTTAAAATATTTTTCTTCCAATTTTTCTTCCCTGTTATTGACAATGCCATTTCCCAAGTTCCCTAGATTCACAACTGATGTCTACTTCTGAGATCCTTTATCCATCATATTTTATTTTAAATCATTTAAAAATTCTATCAATTAAAAAAATTCTATCAATTACCCCTCTTTGAGGCCTCATAGATCCCTCTCATTCTTTGTGTCCTACTTACTATATAATAGTTAATCTATGTTTATATAAATGGTAAAGCCTCTCACAGTTTTTCCTGCCTCCCTTCACTCCAGATGCCAGGAAATCATAATATAATATTCGTGTCACATAATTCCTTTGCTCAGTAATATACAAGAAATCTCTAGTACTAACTAACCAAAGTATAATGTATTATTCAAACTGGATATCATGCTGGAACAAAAAGCATAAACTGGAATGCCCCTGTCATTTGAGACATACGGTTACCCTAAACAGAAATGGCCCAAACCTCCTTCCATGACTTCCAAAGGCCTCCACCAATTAACTTATCCCATCCTGTCTTCCATTTCACACATATTTGTGTGTGTGTGTGTGTGTGTGTGTGTGTGTGTGTGTGTGTGTGTGTATTGTTCTGGTTAAGCATTTTTTTTTTAACTTACCCCCATAGGATATTGCTAATTTTGAAGCTTGTAGCTTCTGCAAAGGCAAGTCTCTAATTTTATTTTGTGATTTCTTGTTTTCCTTCTGCTTCAAATCCTGGGTAAAAATCATCATTAAAGTCAGAGAACATGCAAGGATGATCCATAGAATAGGGGAAACTAAACGTGTGCCCTGCTGGCAATAATCTTCGAGTTCACGAAGAGCCAGAGCACACAGACACTCCTCTTAACTGAAGCCGCTCCTTTGGCTCTGCCATACGTAGAAACTTAGGGATTTCCCTCATTTTGTGTTCCAAAGTGGGGAAGAAGGTCGACACCTTTTGTAGTTACTGTCCTCCTATATATGCTTTCCTAAGATTGTGAAAATAATTTGTGCTTAATTTGTTTTGATAATTGATTACACGCTTTTAACTGTGTGGTTTTATAAAACCACACAGAATTAACATCTACAAAATATATTTAAATCACAGACTTCAAATGAATAAGTAAATATTCAGTACCTACTCAGTGCTGGTGGGTATATACATAGAAAAAAAAAGATCCATTTTTTTAAATTTAAATTTTAAATTTTATTAGCTGGTTAAATTTCTCCAGATGCTGAAACCTTATATAAAAACCTCCTTTTACATAAGAGGTTACTGAGTATACAAAGTGGCCATTAACTTTTGTTTTAGCAAAATGGAAGTCAGTTATTTAGTTACATTTGTTGAAGAATCAGTTTGCATCATCCCCTGTATCATCACTATTTACATGCACAGCACAAATATTTCTTTTATGAGAAGAGTCACCAAAATACCAAAAGATAAAATTGCTAATAAGGGTATTTTCCTCTTGCCACTTCTCATGTGAGGCTTTTTAAAGAATATTCAGTCTAATTTCTCTCTTGATATATAGTTTGCTATTCTATTTCTGCAAAATGAGAACATTCTGTTCTATTCATTCTCCCACTTACTTTTAGAAACTGCAGAAAGGCTTAAATTAAACTCCTAAAGAAATTAACTGCCATTCTCATGCACAGTTATCAAATATACAACACTCCTGTGTCGGCTGCTCTTAAGAGTTGTGCCATGCTGATGAGAGTGATCAGCTCTGCACTCACACAAAATAATCAAAAGTGGGTCAGTAGCATCCCTTCATGTGATGAGACTCAGGTTCCTGATCACAACAGAGTCTAAAGAACAGAATTTGGTTTGCTTGGCTCTAACATAGCTATGTTGGTGATTCTTTTATTGCCAATCAATTGTTAAGTATCATCAAACAGGTCCTTCAAAGCTGGAGGATGTCAAATGAGGTTAAATTAGTTTACTCCTAATACAGAATACTTACTATCAAATACCTTTGTGCCGAAGGAGCTTTTGGTGCCTCCTTTGGTTTCAGTTTATTGAAATTCTTGATTGGGCATGGGGTGAAAGACAGAATTGATCTCTCAGTTTTCTTCTGGGTCTAAATTTTGTCTTTTAATGCCTAGACTTCTGGAATGGGATAGTAAGTTCTCCAGTATATATTTGTGTATGTGCCACTAAAAGCCCAGTTGTAATGGGTGACAAAACCTGGTCATCGATCTCTTAAGAATAAAAAGTTCTGATTACAGATGTCTGGGGAATCAAAAGTTATCAGGCATGTAATTAGCGAACAAATAAAGAGACCTGATAAAGAATTTGTGCACTGAATCCTGGCTTTGTCTCTCATACATTTTATTTCGTGGATATTTTTTGTTCCATGGATTTCTATTCTGCACAAGGAAGGGACATTAGAAAGCATTCCACATTTTTATCCTACGATTCTAATCATAGTGAAAAATACTAGTCCAAAGATGGAAAAGAGCAAGCAAACTTCTTCAGAGAAATTTCTGCATTATTTATGGCTGAGATAGGTGGAATGTATAACATGGTTAGATAGAGTTTTTATGCTCGAAAACTTTCTTCACATTGTCAATCATAAGACAGTCTGTGAAAATGTCATGGATTATCTCACTTTGTATTCTGTATTTGATGAGGTGATTGTATTAGGGCATGGTGATTTTTCTATAAAAATAAACTAAAAAAGTTGAAGATGTCTTCTTATATCTAGTTTTTTAAGCAAATATTTGTTGATCTTCTACAGCTTACTATATTGAATTTTCTAAAATGTTTGTATTTTGCTACACCATTTTCTTAGAGATATTGCATATTATAACCTGTCTCTTATTGCCACTTTTGTTAGTCCATTTTTTTATATTAGCGATTTCATGTAGTTTAAAATAATGATGAAAATTTATACTCAAGTAAGATTCACATTATATACTGTCTTGTTAAAGGACCTGATATGTTGACAGAAATGAACTAATTTGACTCCAGAGCTGTTTTTTTTAATATGTGGCCTATTAATACTGCAGGCAAACACTGAAAAATACTGATCTAATTAAAATTTTCCCTACTCTGGTTTAGCATAGAGGTTAAGAATATGGATTCCAGAGCAAGATTACTTGGTTTCAATTAAAAAAAAAAAAAGACTACTTGGTTTCAAACCCAGATTTATAAGTCAGTCATAGCACCTGAAGCAAATGAGCAAATTCTATTTTCTCAGTTCCTCAGTTCCCTGTAAAATAGAGATAATACTACCTATGAGGTTGTGATAAATATTAAATAAGCTAACATTTAGAAAATTATTTGAATAGTGAATGCACCCAGATTACATTCTGAATGTGTTCATTAATATCATTAACTTTTGACCCAATAATTTGGGGAGTCTTTGAGAGGCAGGATAACAAATAGATTAGGAGTAATGACTGTAGGATCACAGAAATCAGGATTTAAATCCTTAGCCCGTATAAATCTATTTCCCCATTTGAAAAATGCCTATAAATACAAAGTGTATATAGAGAGTGTATACCTATTATTTGCTACTGTGCAATGCCCTCTTATTTACATACTCTTACCTCTCTGAATTTCCAGGAGTGTGTTCAAATTCTGATATTCCAAAATTAACTAGAGAAGTCCTTATTTATTTAACCATATTATCTGTGATTTTATGGATTGTTATCACACACATCTTCCCAGAATGAGGACTTGTAATCCCACTACCAGTTTCTAAAGCTTCTTTTTCAGAGAGTTTTTAACCAGCATGATGGTTAAATACGTAACTCTTAAATGTAACTCCCTGGGTTCAAACCCTGACTCTGGTACTTACTAGTCCTATGACCTTAGGCAATTTACTTCACTCCTTGTGGTATCCGTTTTCTCCTCTATAAAAGAAGGAAAAAAAGAGTCCCTGCCTCACAAAGTTGTTGTGAAGATTAAATGAGTAAATGCAGGCAAAGCACTTTGAACATTACCTGGCACCAGGTAAGTCTTCAACAAAGGTTGCCCACTCTTATTTTCTCACCTTCTGTAAGTAGGAGCCAGCAGGGATGAGACAAGTAGTGGGAATTCAGAGTTTTAGAGGTACAACTGCTTTAGGCAGAAACACGGCAGAGGCAGGCAGCAAGAGCCCCTTTTAAAGAAAAAAGTGCTCTCTAGTTATTACATGATTAAAAACAATAGAATTGGGTAACCAGAAAAAAAATTATATGGATATTTACCCCCTGTCCACATACACAGGGTTTTTTGTTTAGCTTTCTAGTATTCAGGTATGTATTAAAATAATAATTAGAAAGAGCTGCAAGATCTGAAATTACATTGGATAATTTACATTGGAAAGAGGAAAAGCTCTAACAAAAGGGAAGAATTTATCAGGAAAGGCAGGGGTAAGAGCTGCAATAAAAAGGCATAAACTGTGAAGTGAGAGAGAAAGAGCCTTTGCTCACTTGGGGGAAAGAGGTTTCTGAAAAGTCTTGCTGTGGGAATATTAGTACACATCTGAAATTAAAAAAAAAAATTCTTGTCAATCAAGTGGAGTTCATTTGAATGTGATCTTGTCATAGAGCTGGTACTTTGGGACAGTCTAGTTATATCCTGGTTAAATTTTGGTGAAGTTGTGGAGTGGAGTGCCGTGGGTATGGGGAAATTTTATTTATTATTAGTATGTAGCTGTTTAACCCAATTTCTAGTAAAAATATATACTATTCATAAAGTATGCAGTTCACTTCCACGCTCACATACAAAATGTTAATTGTGGGAAAAATGACTGAACAAAAATGTTGCAAACACAAGCCATTTGTTAATTAAGAGAATAAGTATTTAGAGTCACAGAGTACCTACAGAAAGCTCTGACACATTTGAATGAAGGCCCTATATGAGCACTTAGTTTTATAGCCTGTGTAATACATGTCCAATGTCTCATAAAGTAATTATGATATTAATATTAATCATAAAACATGTTAAAAATGAAAGATACTGTTATGTGGTAGAAAAGAGGAGTAGTTAATATAAAGAAAGAAAACTGGAATTCTGAACATCAGGTAGACTAACAGGTTTGGTGTGATTAAAGAGCCAAAATTTCTTTTACCTACAGAAATAAATGATTGGCATGTATGATATATGGTAATCTAAATACAGTTTGATGAGTAATGGATGCTGTGATATAACAAATTCAGTCATAACATCTGAGCTGAAATTAATTTACTGATTTTTCTGAATTGTAGGTTGGCAGAACCATCATTAGGAATAGGTGTCATCTATCACTGAATAAACAAGTTCATTCCATACCCATTATGGGTCATTATTAAAGATTCATGTAATTACAGAATTTTTTAAAAATGAGAAATACTAACTTAACCTGTAGAGCAATACCAGTTCTAGACATAAAGACAAATAATTGAAAAGTCAATTATCAATATGGAAAATACAGGAGAAATAAATTGGTAGAACTTCAGTTTTTATGCTGGATTATTTTTCCAAATCCTCAAGAATGAGCTGCCTTTCTTACTCTATGTGGTACCGATCAAAGAAAATAATTTTTAAAATATATTGCCATTGACTACCTACCTTGTGGCAACTTGAAAGATCATGCTCATAGAATGCAGTCAAATAAAAATATTTGTTGAATTAGAGAGTGAATTCCCTTGTAGTCCTGAAAGAGGCTTCTCAATCATATACTGTTTGACATCTATGGGGAAATTAAAGTCTATCCTCTCATCTTTTGCCAGAGACATTCAGCCTGGGGAACTTGATTTTCCTGGCATCTAAGATTATTGAGAGTGCACTGCAATCTAGATTTGCTCAGGGCTTCAGATTCAAGTACCTGCAGTTATTGGAGGCAGTTCATGATTGGTGGCTGATTTGTCCATCTGTCTGTATGGTAATCGGTGTCATAGACAGGGTGAGATGGTGAATAAAAGAGCATGTCTGGCCCAGGTGAACATTACTTATCAGTGTCATAGTAAAATAATGAAAAATGTAAAATTCAGACACAGTGAAACTTAATTAACATGTACAGTATTAAATAAACTATATTCTTAAAAATGCATTCCAACAAAAAAACCAAAGATAACTAAAAGTGTTAATTTGTTTGTGAGTAATAAATACTTGGATAATACATAGTGTATAGAAATAATTTAAACTCATGGCTAAATATTTTTAATGAAGTAAAAACTGAAAGATATGACACTACCAGTGATTTTCATATCTTATGGTTTATGAAATTATAATGCTTTTGACTTGAAATTACTAAGGAACTTGTGGTGGCTTAGTGGTTGGCCCAGACTTTGGAGGAATCTGGCCATGACATCTGTCACTGTATTGATTGCTAGGATAAATCTCATTAATTGAATGATTGATATAAACAATATTTAATTGTTTTTGGTGAGAAAAATTCTTGAGAACAGAAACTATATGTTTTTTTCCCTTTTTAGTCTTACTTTAGCATAATAGTGACTAGTACATAATAGATATTTAGAAATTGTTAATCAAAAAATGATTTATTGGGGCATCTGGGTGGCTTAGTGAGTTAAAGCCTCTGCCTTCGGCTCAGGTCATGATCCCAGAATCTTGGGATAGAGCCCTGCATCAGGCTTTCTGCTCAGCAGGGAGCCTGCTTCCCCTTCTCTCTTTGCCTGCCTCTCTGCCTACTTGTGATCTCTCTCTCTGTGTCAAATAAATAAATAAAATCTTTAAAAAATGATTTATAGACTATAAAATTTAGGGCAGTCACATTTTATATGTATAACATCTTTGCAGTTTCTATTGAAAGCATCAAATTGCATACAAATAAAGAATGATGAATTAGAGTTTTTATAAATTTAAGACAAATATGTGTACACACATATTCCTCTATACTTCCAAAGTTCAGATGATACAGAGAGAGAGAAAAAGAGAGAATCTCTCCAATCTCTTCATGAGAATATTGGCATTGAGGGGAAAATACATTTATTTTCTTTCGGTTGGTGCTTGCCTTGTAACATAAAGGTTTTCCAAGAAATGTGGTACTAGAGAAAGAAAAGAAAATTTTTCTCTTGTTTTTGTTTGTTTGTTTGTTTGAGAGAGAGAGAGAGAGGGAGGAGGATGTGGAGGCAGAAGGGGAGAATCTTAAGCAGACTCCATGCCCCCTGTATGAACCAGATGCAGGGCTTGACCTTACAACCCTGAGATAATGACCTGAGTTGAAATCAAGAGTCAGACACTTAAGCAACTGAGCCACCGAGGCACTCCACTTTTCTCTGTTTTTGAAATATGCCCTACCAAGAATCACATGTAACAGAAAAAATAGGTTACTGATGCTATAAAAGAGTAGATTGTCCATCTTTTCTTATTCTAGGCAGAGATGTAATATTAGCCAGAAATACAGAGAGGGTCTTCAAGCCAAAGAGTTTTTGGGATTCTCTAGTTTGTGGTGCCTTATTTCATCATTTCCACATGGCCTCCTTCTTCTACGTGAGGTGGGGAACACTCATTCCTCTTTCCTTACAAGGAATCTTTATTACCAGAGAGACTTGCTCACAACAGTTTGTAGGTATTTCTGAACATGGAACCAGCATACATTTTGGAACTCAAGTTTAATGAATGGCAGAACACATAGGCTATCATCTCTCTGGGGGTATAGGATAAGGTCCGTAGCTAAATGGCATTATAGCATGAGGAGTTGAAACAAAGTAAAAGTCAATAAACGCAACTCCGTCCCTGCCCACACCCCCAGCACACGTATTTTCTCTAGAGCCAGGGACTGAATGGTGGTGTGGTGATGTGGTGGGAATATAAATTTCCTCCATGGGCCTACAGAGGATAGCTGGACCAGGGCTAACTTGCCCATCTCACCAATGGACTGCTGAATATGGAAAATACCCCCATGCAAAGGTTCTGGTGACTGTTCCTAAGCGGTTATTCTTTCACCAGATACCTGACACAAGAGAGGATGATTGTGATGCTTCAGCGGAACAGAGAGAGTTACATAACAGAGCCAGTGGCAGAGACTGGACTGGTTAAGGACACCAGCAGAGAAGTAACCAACTTGCAATTTCTGTGTGTTCATTTGTCAGTGGATTACACCCCTCCGCCCCCACCACTGACCTTATTGGCAGATGAAGTATTAGCATAGGGCCTGGTGCGGTTTAGAATTTGGCATGAGTCAGGAGGAAGGTAATGCAAGCTTAGAGCCAGTGAGTGGGGTGCTGGAGCGACCATGGCTCTTTCAAGCTCTCAAGACCTGATTTTGCACAGATTTTCCCTACATAGCATTCAGTGACATTGTGTTGGTAGCTTGAAAGTGGTCATAATGGGAATATTTGCAGAAATCAGAAAGCTACAGAAATAAGAAAATGTTATATGTAAGAGGTTTTATTTTTCACGGAGCTAGTTATTAAATATTTACCAGCACCCTACTGTTTATAGTGAATTCTTAAAAGACAGGACATTGAATTATAAATAATGATAGAGATAAAAATACTAGAATCTGAATTTACCCAAGAAAGACTAAATTATAACCTGGAAGAATTTTGGATTGGACTATTTTTTACTGACTGAGATAACATAAGTTGTTATTTTGGGTTACAGAGGCAGAAAACACCCAGTTGATGACAATATCCAAGCTTGGTCATGGGGTGAAATACCAAAACGGAGTGGATCTGAAGGTCAATGGAATTGAGGCAATCAAGGAATTACAAGGCTTAGGGCTTGGAAAAGTCTCTCTGAACAATGGGAAGAATTCAGATATGTGTAAAACTGAGTCGAGTTTTCCAGACAAAGAATTTGAAGTGCTTATGGGAACCATCTGTAAATAGATAAGTAGTAGCCATAGGATGTGTGGATCTAGAATTTGAGGGAACATAAAGCTTCAAGATACAATTCTGGGATTTTGATTCATTGCTATGACAGTGACATATCTAGAGAAGATTACCCAGGAAAAGACACGTATTTAAGAGAAGGAAAGAGGTGTGCTAAGGACATCTGTAGGAACAGCTATAACTAAGAGATGAAGGGAGGATGAGAAATCAAGAAAGAACATTTTGAAAAGAGACATGGGAAAACAAAGATGCCACAAAATAATTTAAAAAATACAATGTCATAGCCAAAGGTGAAAACATTGGCTTTAGCGCTATTAGACGTGGTTGTTTTCCTCGGAATATACAGTTGTTTCAGGAAGCGAAATTACAAGATTAGGCAATAAAAACACTGAATGCAGATCACCTTTTAAAAAAATGTAATGAGTGTTGTCAAATTAAATGAAATGATTAAACACAGATTGGCAATATTGGTGCAGTAACAGATTCTAGGCAGGTTTAAATGTTGGGTCAGCCAGGGATAATGGCACCCATGGGAAAATGATCTTTAAAAACTGAAGTCTCCCATCAGGGAAGGAACTGGATGAAAGTTTCGATTTTCTCAAAGGGAAGAGTTCAGAGTTAGGTGAGACACCTATAAGCAAATCTGCCAGCCTAAATTCCCAGATTGGGTTCCTGCTAACTGGGAGACTCTGGGCATGGCTACAGTGATTTTGGATATCCCTGCCTGCCATGGGACCTAGAGTTATCCCCATCTACATAAAAGACCACTACCAGTTGATACTAATAGCAGGTGGACCACACCAACCGAGGTTTCAAGCTGGGCCTCAAGAACACCAGATTGGCAAACTGAATAGGTTTGTCCTGGTATTTCACTTATCTCCAACAAGTGCATTTTAGGCAACTGAATTTTGTGGGCTGCCACTTAACTGTGTTCTGACATGGTTTTACTCTACTTTCATCTGGTGGGGACCTTTAGACTGGGAAGCTTGCCCCTACCACCTCACTATGGGTGCCACTATGTTACTAGCTCTGTGCTTTACATTTTTTTCTCTGCAAGTAGAAGGAACTTGCATTTTTTTTTCTGTGTCTCTATATTTTTCCATCAAACCACATCTCCCTGTGATAACTGTATGTGATGGAAGTTAAAAAATGATGTGCTCCTTTTAGAAGCTGGTCCAACAAAAGTTTTAAAAAACTAAGGAAAAAAAAATAGCCTCTCATAACAATCTGGAGAAAAATTTGATCTGAACTGTTTCTTATAACTGGATAGATTCAATATCTAACTCCTAAGAGTGAAGCTGAAATACATTTATAAAATATTATTCCTTAATTTTAACTTGTAAGATTTTTAAAAACTGTTGAATTCTCTAGAGTAAAATGTGTAAAGGAAAAAAACAGCTTATATTTATCTGTCTATTTATTTATATTTATTTATTTATTTATAAAGATTTTATTTATTTTATATTTTAGACAGAGAGAGGGAGCAGGAGTGGGTGGAGGGTCAGAGGGAGAGGGAGAAGGAGAGAATCCCAAGGAGACTCCGTGCTGAGCAGGGCCTGACATGGGTCTTAATCCTGAGATCATGACTTGAGCCAAAACCAAGTGTTGGACACTTAACTGACTGAGAAACTCAGGCACCCCAAAAATAGCTTGTTTTTAAAATCATAGAATAACATGAGTTTGTTTCAATGTCATATGAATTGGTAAACATAGTTGTAACACCCAAAAATACCTGAAACATTAGAAAAAAGAAGGAGCTAAAAGAAAAAAATTTGGATCACAATGAATCATAGACAGAATAAAATTAATAGTTCACTATCCCAAAAAAAATTGACATCACAGAAAATGAAAAAACTAATAGAGTATTAAAGAAGAATGTAAATGTATGATGTTTTATTTTATGAAGTATAAAATGAAAGCATTTCAAGGAATTGTGTTTCAAAATGTTATTAATTAATTAAAATAATTAAAACAACAGGGTACTCCTTTAAATGTTCTTTTTCTGTAAAAATATTTTTTATTAACATATAATGT
This sequence comes from Ailurus styani, assembly GCA_002007465.1. Lineage (NCBI taxonomy): Eukaryota > Metazoa > Chordata > Mammalia > Carnivora > Ailuridae > Ailurus > Ailurus styani. The sequence goes on along the minus strand of LNAC01000174.1, from coordinate 1,373,375 downwards.
ATTTTTTATTTCAGGTGTACAATCTGTGATTCATTAGTCTTACACAATTCACAGTGCTCACCATAGCACACACCTTTCCCAATGTCTATCACTTTTGTAAAAATATTAAGCAGACTTTTTCTATCTTCCACCACCTCCTCTACCCATTTTTTAGGCATTTATCTCCCAGGCAAAAATTTTAATATCCCTTTCTCTGATTGAATGGTTCCAGTATGGGACCATTTTGAAAGGAGAGGGGTCTCCCTAACCCCAGTGGCACATTTGGTTAAGCATCTGTCTCTCGGTTTTGGATAAGGTTGTGATCTCAGGGTCCTGAGATTGATCCCCACTTCGGGCTCCACGCTCAACTCAGTGTGGAGTCTGCTTAAAGACTCTCTCTCCCTCTTCCCCTCCACCCCTCAAATAAATAAATAAGTCTTTTTTAAAAAGAGAAACATAGGGACACCTGGGTGGCTCAGGTGGGTAAGCAGCTGCCTCTGGCTCAGGTCATGATCACAGGGTCCTGGGATCAAGTCCCGCATCAGGCTCCTTGCTCAGCAGGGAGCCTGCTTCTCCCTCTGCCTCTGCCTGCCACTCTGGCTGCTTGTGCTCTTTCTCTCTCTCTGACAAATAAATGAATAAATAAAATCTTTAAAAAAAAAAGAGAGAGAAACATAGAAACAAAATCATACTTACTGGTTAAGTATTAAAAACCTTCCCATTAATAAACACTTGGGACAAAACTATCAATATCATACACAGAAAATTTCATTCATTCAAAAAAGAAAAAGATAAGTGAATGAGGGTATAAATATGGAGAGGAAGGGAAAAGCTTTTAACATTTGCAGATGATAAAATTATCTAAGAGGAAAATGCATATGACTTAAGTGAAATAAGTGGTAGTAATACAATTATTCAGCAAGATAGTAAGTTCACCAAACTCAATAGTTTTTCTATATAGAAGGAATATCCAACTAGAAAATTTAATGGGAAAAGAATATCATCTGAAATAGCAATAACAACAAAATAAAAAGCTTGAGAATAAACTGAAAAAGGAATGTATGATGACAATGTGAAGAAAACTACAAGTTTATTGAATGTGTGGTGCTAAAAAAAAGTTTAATTACAGAAGTATATCAAGTCCCAGGCTTTAAAAACTCAGTTCTTTCAGATGTCAATTTTCCTCATGTTACTCTATAAACTTAAAACAATTCCAATCAAAATCTCAGCATAGGGAACTTAATGAGTTATTCTAAAATTCATAAAAAGGAGTCCAGAAAAGTAACTTTTAATAAAGAACAGTATCCTAAAAGAGATAAAAAATAGGAAATAAATCTACAGTAATTAAAACAGGGAGGTTGTCTGAAGAGTAAATAGGTCAATGGAAAAGAGCAGAGTTCAGAAAAAGGCCTATGAATAAAAACTAACATGGCTTTAATAAAGGACAGGTAAAACTTCTTAGAATACTGAAAACAGAGGGGAAGACTTTCTAAATAAAATGAAAAACCCAGAGCCAAGAAGGAAAAATCTAATAGATCTAACTAAGTAAACATGAAAATTTTCTCTTACAAAAGACAAAAAAAAAAAAAATCAAAGCAAGTAAGTATCTTGAAAAAAATATTTGTGAGATTTGTATCAGGAAAGAGTAATATTAAAATTCATGATCTGTAAAGCTACATAACAAGGATGTCATCCTTTATTATTTTTAGCATACCATTTATTGAGCATTTTACTCTGTTTTAGGCAATGCACTAATATCTTACACATTTTTGAATTTTTCGTTAACACTGTGACGTTTATTTTTTCAAATTTTCATTTTAAAGATAAGAAACATAAATTTGAGTTAAATAATCAGCCTGAAGTTCCATAGTTATACCAGTCTTTTAATTGAAAAATCCCTAATTCTATGAATTTACCTTTGGTTGTGCTGATAAAACTTTTTTACAGTTTTTTTATTTATAATTTAATTTTTTAATATGTTTTTGATGGTAAAATCTAAAAGACTCTATAAATGTACAACTACTCATTAATATTCATGAAATTACTTTATCTGATGTGTATGATCAGTGCCAAACACTTCCACCACATTGGTCAGTGCCAAATACTTCCACCATAGAAATCTCTGTTAAGCAGTGTTGATTAAGCACATTCAACCCAGAAATCATATTCTGAAGTTGCTCTATAATGTCATTTCCTCAGTGAATATTTAATATGCGCTGTGTACCATGACATCAGCTAGGCACTGGTTGACAAAAATTAGTAAGACATGGTCTCTTTCCTTAAGTTTCTCAAAGTCCAGTGGGAGACAAAAGTAGTAAAATTGCTGTTCTTGGGAATAATAATTAAAAATGATAGTGATAAAAATAATAGGTCTGAAAGAGACTACTTTTGTGATCTCTTTCCCTGCACAGATGTATAATTGTTACCTATATCAGACTGATCTGGAGTGCTCTGAATTATCTACTGCCTTAAAATTCTACAGGTTCGGTCCCAATTCTTGACCTTAAGGTTTTGTTAATCTTGGTGCTGATTTTACACCCACCTACCCAGGCCCAGCACTGCTGGCGTAGCAGCATACATCTGAATCACAATTTCTACTAATTCTTCTTAGATAATAACTTTGTAGAGAGTGATCTAGTCACATCTTCTTTGTCTTTGTTACCTAATGAAAAATAGAAAATCTTGACCTAAAATTCTCCTGTTTATCTTGCATGAAATAACCACTGATAAAATTATTAGCAAAACAGTCTGATTCCTTACAATTACGTATTTGAAGTTTTATCACTTGTGAGAAGCTGCTGGAGAACACTTATTCTTTCACCATGTAAGAGAAGGCTTGACTTCCCTATCAGTTTTCATCCAGGTGCCAGAAGGGATTTGGGGGAACATCTTGCCGCCACAAAAAATTATCAGATATGCACCCTATATGGCTCTATCTTTACCCACAGTTAGAGTAATTTTCTTCCTCACTTTAAAAAAACACAACAAAAACTCACTTCACTTTTGCTGGAAGAGCCACGTCCATTTCATTAGAGCTTTTCTTTTGCACCTGCTTTGATTTTGGGTAATTTAGAATTCATGCTTAAAATGTCTCCTTTCCAAAGCGATGTTTAAGTTATATTTATTTAGCACATTTTCCTATTGGCAGCAATAACATTCTATCAGGTGCCATTATTTCATGGAGATAGCCTAAAATTAGCGCTATCAAATGAGGGGCAAATAAGAATCTTAGCCAAAGACAGAAACACAGAAGAAAAGATTAAATGTATCTAAAACATTGATCTTCTTTTGAGGAAAGATTTGTCACTGAATATTGTCCAGTTTTTACCTGAATCATTATGTCTATAGAACATTCATTACAGATGCTGCCAAGTACTGTCAACCAAAGAGCCAATGTCATCATGTTGATTGCTGTTTACTGCTAGTTGTTGGACCCTCATTGTGTTTCCTAGTCCATGCAAAATCAGCCTTGGCTGGCTTCTGACATTCTCTTTTTCTCATTGTCTAGATAAATTTTTCTATTTTGTTTCCAGGTCTGGGTGATTTAGGGCTCCAGTACTTTAATGCCAAAGAAACGAATGAACATGAAAATTCTGTGCCATGACATAGTCATCACATACCACGTATGTCACAACACATAGTCAATTTTTTAATACACTGACTATAGTCAGTTGTTTTTTAGATTTTTTTTTATGTAAATGGAAGCAGTATATTCCATTGACATGAATGGAACCAAATAATCCCACTAGATTAGCCTATAAATTCCCGGAGGACAAGAAACAAAGCTGCTCATTCTATTTCCCTCCACAAGGCCCAAGTCTTGTACTGTGCTTGGCAAAGTCAGCCAGATATGTGCTGCTGAGTAACAGAGCTTCTCTTTGTCATTTTCAATTTAACTCTCAATGCCTACCTTTCCCCCAAGTTATTCCTCTACCTAATCTAGTGCCACCCAGCTGTCCTCCACCTCTTCTTCATCCATTCTTCCTAATAATAGAATCTTACAGAAGGGGTCTCTCTTTAAGGGATTCATTAGGGCCTCAATCAGGAAGAATCAACATGGACGTTTTTTACTTTTCACAATCTTCTATCACTTTGTCTATATCAAACTGTACTTTCTCTGTGTCTTCTGGTTTGGTGTCTTGACACTCGATAGTGTCATTTTCCATGTTAATGGTTAGGAGGACTCCTATTCTTATGTTTTAGTCTGGAGACTTCCATATTTCTGGCCTCTCTCTTCACCACTTAATCCTTCCTTTATGGGGCCTGTTCTTCTTGTCTCCTTGGGCATGGCCTGTGGGTTGAGGCAGGGATTCCCCTTGCAGCTTGCTAGGTAAGTATCTGCTTTGTGAACTATCCTTTGATCATCTTGCATTAGTGGAAGAAACATATCAGATAGCTCTAAGTGACCAAAAATTTAAACTCTAATCTTTAATTCATTTGGCTTGTTATAAAGCTGATGTGTTCATCTCTATCTGATCCTGGAGGAGAAGAAATGTTACAATTTATTGGCTCCTGTAGACCCAAATATTAAAATTGTTAGTTTGCATGTAAGCTGATGAAAAGTTCTAGTCTGTCATCTCTCCTAGTGCTCATATTTGCATTTTGTTTTGATAGTTCCATGTGAGAAACACAATGTTTTAATTCAAAGTGGGTACTATGATGGAAGGAACTTAGACTCAATGGCAAGCCTGTAGGAGAGCATTTTTGTAACAAGATGCATCTTTAAGTCTTATCATTCAAAGGGAACCATATTCCAGCTACAGGTAAGATACTTGAGGATAACGTTCTTGGCTACTTTATTTTTGTCACAGAGGTGGTAGTTCCATCTGGAGGTAGAATCTGGACATTTCAAGGTCCATCTTCAAAGACCAGGAGTTAAGCTGTGAAAGTGCTGCTGATCAGTGGAAAAACATCACAGGGGGCCAAAACAGTCACTAGAGGTATATAAATTTAGATTCTGCTTCAGATTGGTACTCGTAGGAAAAGATTTGGGTCAATCACCATTTGAATTTTTTCTACTAATTTCGAGTCCATTTTTCAACTGCTGATTTGAATGTCAAATGAGGTCATCTTATATACATTGCTACTTGGGGTACTTCTAACAATATAGTAATGACTGGAGCATATAGCAAAACAGGTTTTTGCATTTTGAAAGCAGAAGAGCAATTTTCTAACACACTCACTGAATCTTATTGGTAGACAAGGTGTCATTGTTAACTCTGAGGAGTTGCTGAAATACGCATAAATAAAAACATGAATTTTAAAAGTAACCAGAATTTAAGATAAAAAAAGCAAAGCTCAGGAAGAGTTGCCGAACATATTTAGTGACTATCAGTAATGTGTTCTAGAAAAGTGGAGTTATTCCCAAAGAATATGCAGTCTTTGCGTGTGAACACTCAATCTCTGGCTAGTGACCCAATTGATATCTAGGAGTATAAATTAATATATTATTGAAAGGATGCCAGACTAAGTGTTACTCTGAATTTGAGGCAGCCAGTCAAAGAAAGGGTCCTGAAAAAGTGAGCTTAGGCAAGGGTTAAAGAGGGGATAGTGGAGGGGGGTGGGAAGGATGGGGTGGCTGGGTGATGGACATCAGGGAGGGTATGTGTTATAGTGAGCACTGTGAATTGTGTAAGACTGATGAATCACACACAGACCTATACCCCTGAGACAAATAATATATTATATGTTAGTTAAAAAATAAATAAATGGAGAAAAAAATATGGAATAGGAATTTACTGGTAACCTATAAGCTATTTTTAGCATATTCCCACATATACATCTATTATCCATCTAAATCAGGTTTTCCCAACCTTGACACTATAACGTTTTGGGCCAGATAATTATGTGTTGGGGGGGCTGTCCTATGAATTATAGAAAGTTCAGCAGGATAGATCTTACTACTGCAGTTGATGCAACCCAAAATGTCCCCAGACATTGCCAAATGTCCCTTGGGATGGGATAAGATTATCTCCCTTAACCCCACTAAAGACCATTGATCTAACCACATTATTACAGGAGAATCTTTCATTTGATACTCATGTCTAATAGTAACAGTGTAAAATTTGTAATAGTAAATAATAGTAAAATTTGAATTTTAGCTGTTATGATAATGTGCTAAGTATTTTACCAATATCCTTTCAGTCATTTCTCACAAGTCTGTGAGATGGGCAGGTACTTTCAGTAACAAGTTTTTAAAATATTGAATTTAAATTTATGGAATAAATGAATGCATTGTACCATTTTTCAGATAAATAAACTGAAGCTTAGAGGAGTTATGAAACTTGTTCAGGGTAACACTACTAGGAAGGGATAGAGCATGGATAATCACACTTAGATCTTACTACCTCAAGGTCCATGCATACAAGCAAGCACTACATTACAAGATTTTCCAACACAACTTTTACTTTAACTGTAATAAAAACAAACAGACAAAAAGTGACAAAATAGTTAACAATATGCTGAGATTAAAATATCAGAAAGACTGAATGTTTTCCCCCTAAGATCAGGAAAAAGGCAAAAATGTCGACTCACAGAACTGTTATTCAATATACTGCTAAAAATTCTAGCCAGTACAATAACACAAGATAAGGAAATAAAAGGCATCCAGATTGGAAAGAAAAAAAAAATAAAAATGTCCTTATTTGTGAATGACATGACTGTCTACATAGAAAATCCCAAAAAACTTGCCAAAAAACCTTCTGAACTAATAAGTGTGTTCAATAAGGTCACAGGACACAAGTTAAACATAAAAAATCAGTTCTATTTTTACATACTAGAAATGAGCCAAAATTAAAATAACGCTATTTCTAATCAACAAATATATACGTATTTTATTTAGTTTTTCATAAATTAATATTTTATTACAAATAAATACTTAAAGGGAAGAGGGAGGCAAGATGGCAGAAGAATAGGGGACCTCGTTTCATCTCGTCCCTTGAATTTAGCTAGATATCTATCAAATCATTCTGAATACCTATGAGTTCAACCTGAAATGTAAGAAAAGAATTGCTGGAATTCTACAAATAGAAAAGCGACCAATTGTGCAAGGTAAGAGGCATGGAGACGTGAACCTGAGGGTATATATTGGAAGATAAATGGAGGGGGAGGGAAGCCTCCATAAGCTGGCACCAGAAAGCGATATAGTCCCAGAGGGCAAAATAAGAACTTTTAGAAGTCTGCTCCAGTGAGAGACGTCCCTGCCTAAAAGGTGCTTAAGTGGCAAAGTGGGGCAGAATCCTAGGTAGGACAATGTGGTCTCAGAATCCCTAGGGTGACAGAAAGAACAGAGGGTGCCTGAGCTGGCAGAGTTCCCAAGCACTGGAGTGGGGAAACTGGCTATGGTTAGTAAGCCTGGCAGTGGTCTCTCAGCTCCATTTGCCATAAACCATGACCTCGGCAGGATCCAGCCACTGCTCTCCAAGCAGGGATCCTGTAAGAGAGAGAAACTAGGGGATCCTTCTCCCTCCCCAGGAGGATTAGCATGGGTGTGCACCATAGAAGTCTGCAGAGTTTGTGCACACAAAAGTGAAGACTGCTCTTCCCTAAAGGTTTACTAAAGAGAGGGGATCTTTCAACTCTGGCGCTGGAGATGGGGACCCTGCCATTTTTATTTTCATCCTCTAAAGCAGTAATGGAAAGTCTTTAGGGGAAAAAGCCAACTAGAGCAACCCCAAAGAGCTTACACTGAGATAGGCCCCCTGGCAAGAGGCTGTGCAACTCTGCCTAGGCAAAGATACCTGAGAATCATTGCAGCAGGCCCCTCCACCAGAAGACCAGCTGGAACATCAGGAGAATATCAAGTTTACAGAGCATATAGCACTGTTAAACTCCAGCACTAGCTAGGGGAAAATAGTATATAGAATGAAAGGTTTTTTCTCAAGATTCTTTTATCTTTCAGTTTAAAATCTTTTTTTTCTTTTTTCCTTTTCAAATAGTTTCTTATTTTATCAACTCTTTATTTTTAAATATTTTTTAACTTTTATTTTACATTTACATTTTATATATATATTCTACATTTTTGGCTTCCTTTCACTCTATTCAATTTCATTTTTGTATATGCTTTGCTTTCTTTACAATTTTGTGATTTAGTGTCTTCTAACAAACAGACAAAAATACACCTAGATCCAAGTGGATCACCCTGTTTTGTTTACCTGGGAGATTATATCCCCTCCTTTCCCCCTTTTTTTCTTTCCTTTTTTGGTTTATGACCTCTCTGGGTTTTTCTAGTGTGTATTTTGCTTGGGTCACGGTTGATAATTTGATTTTGTTCTCTCGTTCATCCACTCTTCTCCATGAAAAATGACTAAAAGGAAGAATTCACAACAAAAGAAACCAGAGGTAACACTCTTTGCTATAGATCTAATGTGGATATAAATAAAATTTCAGAGCTAGAATTCAGGATAATAATTTTAAAGTTACTGGCAGGGCGTGGGGGAAAAAAAGCATAAAAGACATAGAGGATCCCTTAGTGCAGAAATAAAATCTAATTAGGCTGAAATTAAAAATGTTTTAACTGAGATGCAGTCTAAAATGAATGTTCTAACAGCTAGGGTAAATGAGGCAGAAGAAAGAGTCAGTGACAGAAGACAAATGATGGAAAGTAAGGAAGCTGGGGAAAAGGGAGAAAAACAACTAATGGACCCTGAGGGGAGACTTCAAGAAATCAGCAGTACCCTAAAATGAAACAATATTGGAATTATTGGGGTCCCAGAGGAAGAAGAAGAGAGACAGAGAGCAAAAGACAGAAGGTATATTTGAGCAAATCATAGCTGATATCTTCCCTAATCTGGGGAAGGAAAAAGGAATTCAAGTCTAGGAGGTAGAGAGAAACCCCCTCAAAATCAATAAAAATAGATCAACACCCTGACATAGAATAGTGAAGCTTGCAAATTTCAGAGATAAAGAGAATGTTCTGAAAGCAGATTCAGACAAGAACTCCTTAACCTACAGGGTAAGAACATTAGACTGGCAGCAGACTTATCCACAGAGACCTTGCAGGCCAGAAAGGATTCACATGATAGATTCAGGGTACTAAATGAGAAAAACATGAACCCAAGAATACTTTATTCAGTAAGGCTGTCATTGAGAATGGAAGGAGAGATAAAGAGCTTCCAGGACAAACAGAAACTAAAACAAAAATTTCTTTCTAAGAAGGAAATAGTAAAAGGGATCCTGTAAGTGAAGAGAGAGCCCAAAAGTAACATAGACAAGAAAGAAACAGAGACAATCTGCAGAAACAAGGACTCTACAGGCAATACGATAGCCCTAAAGTCATATCTTTCAATAGTTTTTCTGAATGTAAATGGGCTAAAGATTCCAATAAAAAACACAGGGTATCAGATTGGATAAAAAAAAAAAAAGCAAGACCCATCCATATGTTGTCTACAAGAGACTCATTTTAGACCTAAAGACACCTCCTGATTGAAAGTGGAGGGGTGAAGAACGATTTATCATGCTAATGGACATCAAAAGAAAGCTGGGATAACAATCATCATAGCAGACAAATTAGGTTTTAAACCAAAGACTGTAGTAAGGGATGAAGAGGGACACTATATAATACTTAAAGGGTCTATCCAACAAGAAGATCTAAAAATTATAAATAGTTATGCTTCTAAATTAGGAGCAGCTAATTATATAAGCCAAGTAATAACAAAATTAAAAAGACACATTGATAATAATATAATAATAGTAGAGGACTGCAACACCCAACTCACAACAATAGACATATCTAAGCAGATCAACAAGGAAACAAGGGCTTCGAATGACACACCAGACCAGATGGACTTCACAGATATATATACAGAGCATTCCATTCTAAAGTAACAGAATACACATTCTTCTCATGTGCACATGGAACATTCTCCAGAATAGATAACATACTGCGTCACAAATCAGGTCTCAACTGGTACCAAAAGACTGGGATTAGTCCCTGAATATTTTCAGACCATGGTGATTTGACACTTGAACTCAATCACAAGAGGAAATTTGGAAGGAACTCAAACACTTGGAGGTTAAAGAGCATCCTATTAAATATTGAATAGATCAACCAGGAAATTAAAGAAGAATTAAAAAAAATTCATGGAAACAAATGAAAATGAAAACATAACCTTTCAAAACCTTTGGTATACAGCAAAGGTGGTCCTAAGAGGGAAGTACATAGCAATACAAGCCTTTCTCAACACATTAGAAAAGGCTCAAATACACAAGCTAACCTTGCACCCTAAAGGAGCTGGAGAAAGAACAGCAAATAAAACCTAAGCCAATCAGGAGAAGAGAAATAACAAAGATTAGAGCAGAAATCAATGAAATAGAAACCAAAAGAACAGTAGGACAGATCAATGAAACTAGAAGTTGGTTCTTTGAAAGAATTAATAAGATCGATAAACCCCTAGCCTTATTAAAAAGAAAAGAGAAAGGACCCAAATTAATAAAATCATGAGTGAAAGAGGGAGATCATAAACAACACCAAAGAAATACAAACAATTTTAAGAATATATTATAAGCAACTATATTCCAACAAATTAGGCAATCTGGAGGAAATGGATGCATTCTTGGAAATTTATAAACTACCAAAACTGAAACAGGAAGAAATAAAAAACCTGAACAGACTGAAAACCAGCAAGGAAATTGAAGCAGCAATAAAAAATCTCCCAACAAACAAGAGTCCAGGAGTGGATGGCTTCCCAGGGGAATTTTATCAAATATTTAAAAAAGAAATTATACCTACTCCCCTGAAGCAGTTTCAAATTTAGAAATGGAATAAAACCTTCCAAACTTGTTCTATGAGGCCAGCATTATTTTGATCTCAAAACTAGACAAAGACCCCACCAAAAAGGAGAATTACAGACCAATATCCACAATGAACACAGATGCAAAAACTCTTACCAAGATACTAGCAATAGGATCCAACAGTACATTAAAAAGATTATTTACCACGACCAGGTGGGATTTATGCCTGGACTGCAAGGGTGGTTCAACATTCGCAAATCAATCAACATGATATATCATATTAATAAAAGAAAGGACAAGAACTGTATGATCCTCCCAACTGATACAGAAAAAGCATTTGACAAAATACAGCATTCTTTCTTGATTAAAATTCTCCACAGTGTAGGGATAAAAGAAACATACCTCAATATCATAAAAGCCATCTACAAAAAGCCCACAGCGAATATCATTCTCAATGGGGAAAAACTGAGAGCTTTTCCCTAAGGTCAGGAACACAACAGGGATGCCCACTCTTACCACTGTTGTTCAACATAGTACTAGAAGTCTTAGGCTCAGCAACCAGACAACAAAAAGAAATAAAAGGCATAAAAATTGGCAAAGAAAAAGTCAAATGCTCACTCTTTGCAGATGACATGATACCTTATGTAGAAAACCCAAAAGATTCAATCCCAAAATTTCTAGAACTCATACAGGAATTCAGGAACATGGCAGGATATAAAATCAATGCACAGAAATCAGTTGCATTTCTATATACTAACAATGAGACAGAAGAAAGAGAAATTAAGAAATTGATCACATTTACAAATACACCAAAAACCATAAGATACCTAGGAATAAACTTAACCAAAGAGGTAAAGGATCTGTACTCCAAAAAACTACAGAACATTTATGAAAGAAATTGAAGAAGACACAAAGAAATGGAAAAACACTCCATGCTTATGCACTGGGATAATAAATATTGTTAAAATGTCTATGCTACCCAGAGCAATCTACAATTTCAATGCAATCCCTTTCAAAATACCATTGACATTTTTCACAGAGCTGGAACAAATAATCCTAAAATTTGTATGCAACCAGAAAAGACCCTGAATAGTCAGAGGAATGCTGAAAAAGAAAACCAAAGCTGGGGGCATCACAATTCCAGACTTCAAGCTCTATTACAATGCTGTAATCATCAAGAGAGTATGGTACTAGCATGAAAACAGACACATAGATCAATGAAACAGAATAGATAACCCAGAAATGGACTCTCAACTCTATGGTCAACTAATCTTTGACAAAGCAGGAAAGAATATCCAATGGAAAAAGAACAGTCTCTTCAATAAATGGTGTTGGGAGAATTGGACAGCCACATGTAGAGGAATGAAATTGGACCATATTCTTACACCATATGCAAGTATAATCTCAAAATGGATGAAAGAGACAGGAGGGGAGATAGGAATCCATAAAAATCCTATAGGGGAACACAGGCACCAACTTCTGTGAATCAGCTGCAGCAACTTTTTGCTAGATGTGTCTCCAAAGACAAGGGGGGAACAAAGCAAAAAAACCAAAAATGAACACTGGGACTTCATCAAGATTAAAAGCTTTTGCACAGCAAAGGAAATAGTCAGCAAAACTAAAAGACAACCTACAGAATAGGAGAAGATATTTGCAAATGACATATCAGATAAAGGGCTAGTATCCAGATCTATAAAGAACTTATTAGGCTCTTCATCCAAAAACAAATGATCTAGTCAAGAAATGGGCAGAAAACATGAATAGACCTTTCTCCAAAGAAGATGTAATAATGGCCAACAAATACATGAAAAGTACTCCACCTCACTTGTCATCAGGGAAATGCAAATCAAAACCACAATGAGACACCACCTTACACCAGTTAGAATGGCTAAAATTAACCAGAGAGGAAAAAACATATGTTGGTGAGAATGTGGAGAAAGGGGAGCCCTCTTATACTGTTGGTGGGAATGCAAGCTGGTACAGCTACTCTGGAAAACAATATGGAGGTTCCTCAAGAACTTAAAAATAGAGCTACCCTACAATCCAGCAATGGCACTACTAGGTATTTGCCCCAAAGATACAAATGTATGGATCCGAAGGGGCACCTGCCCCCCAATATTTCTAGCAGAAATGTCCACAATAGTGAAAATATGGAAAGAGCCCAGATGTCCATCAACAGATGAATGGATAAAAGAAGATGTGGTATATGTGTGTGTGTGTATGTACACACACACACACACACACACACTGGAATATTACTCAGCCATCAGAAAGGATGAATATTTACCATTTACATTGACATGGATGGAGCTGGAGGGTATTATGCTGAGCAAAATAAGTCAAGCAGAGAAAGACAATTATCATATAGTTTCACTCATATGTGGAATATAAGAAACAGCACAGAAGATCATAGGGGAAGGGAGGGAAAAGTGAATAGGAAGTCATCAGAGAGGGAGAAAAACCATGAAAGACTCTTAATTATAGGAAGAAAACTGAGGGTTGCTGGAAGGGAGATGGGTGGGAGGATTCGGTAACTGGGTGATGGGCATTAAGGAAGGCATGTTATGTGACAAACACTGGGTGTTATATGCAACTGATGAATTATTGAACACTTCATCTGAAACTTATGATGTACTATATGTTGGCTAATTGAATCTAAATAAAGTAAATACATAATTAAATAAAATAAATACTTAAAGGTAAGCCTAACAAATATGTATAGAACTTGTATGGGGAAGCCATACAAAGCTGATAAAAGAAAATGAAGACAATTTATAACTATAACTATAATATATATATTTATATGTATACAAATTTATAAATATATGTTCATGGGTTGAAAGAGTCAACAGTAAAGATCTCAATTCTCTCCAAATTAGTATGCAGCTTTAACAGAATTCCTATCAAAATCTCAGCAACATTTTTAAAAGAAAATAGAGATAAAATTAAAAACTTTATATGGACAGGAAAAGGAACTAGAACAGTTAGAACAATTTTGAAAAAGAATGAAGTGGGAAACATCAGCCTATATGACTTCAATATAATTGTGAAAATGTGTAATATTAGTAGAGCACAGATGTACAAATCAATGGAACAGAACAGGGAATCCAGAAACAGATACACATAAAAATACCCTACTGATATTTTACAAAGGAGCAGAAGCAACTTGGTTGAGGAAAGATAACATTTTCAACAGTAACAACAACAACAAAAAGGAATCTCAACCTAAGTCTCAAATCTTATATTAAAATGTATCACAGACTTAAATGTAAAGTGTAAGTCAACAAAATTTTTAGAAAAAAACATAGGAGAAAATCCTTAAGATCTAGACTAGGGGAAGAGTTCTTAGACTTGACACCAAAATCATAGTCCAGAAAATTTTAAAAAAAATGATAATTCGGGCTTCATCAGAACCAACAATTTTGATAAAAATGACAAGCCACAGAAGGGGAGAAAATATCTGCAAGCCACATATCCAAAAAAGGACTAGTACCTACTACATATAATGAACTCTCAAAACTTAACAGTAAAAGAAACAAATACCTCAATTAGAAAATGGACAAAAGGCATGAAGAGATGTTCTACGAAGAGGATTTATACATAGCAAATAACCACTTGAAAAGATGTTCAGTTTTGTTGACCATTAGGAAAATACAAGTTAAAACCACAATGAAATACTACTGTGCATCTATCAAATAGCTAAAATAAAAATACTGACAAAAATCAAATGCTAGTGAGAATTTAGAGAAACTGGATCACTCATACATTGCTCGAGAGAACGTAAAAAGGTAGAGCCAGTCTGCAAAAACAATTTGAGAGCTTCTTAAAAAAATAATCATGTAACCACCATGTGATAAAGCAATTGCATTCCTGGGAATTTATCCCAAAGACATGAAGACGTGTTTATATAAAACTTGTGTTTATATAAAACTTGTATATGAATGTTTATAGCAGTTTTATTCTAACAGTCAAATCCCAGAAATAACACAGATGCCTTTCAACAGATGAATGGTTAAATAAAACTGTGGTACATCTATACCATGGAATACTACTCAGCAATAAAATGAACTAATGATACATGCAAGAACCTGGATGAATACCCAAGGAATTATGCTGATGAAAAAAATCTAATACCAAAAGGTTATATACTGTATTATTCTATTTATATAACATTCTGGAATGAAAAAAATTGTAGAAATGGAGAGCAGATTCATGGTTGCTAGGGGTTAGGGAAGGGGTTGGTAGAGGGGGAAAGTAACTGTGATCACAAAGGGATGCTAGTTATGATTGAACTGTTCTGTATCTTGAGTATATCGATGATAATACCCTGGTTGCTATCTTGTAGTATGTTTTTCAAGATGTTACCAGAAACTAGGTAAAGGGTACATGGAATCTCTCTACTATTTCTCATAACTGTTTTTCTTACAATTATCTCAGATTAAAAAAAAAAGATTAAAAACTATCGGATAGAGAAAATATCAAAGACTCTGAGACATTTGGATAAGTTTAATAATTGACAAGTCTTAACCACATTTTTTAACCATTTCAGCTTCAATAAAACCCAGGCAGTTATTTTCTTTTATTTGCTCATTAAGAAAAAGGACAATGATGTGGCCATGCGGAGTATATCTTTCAAGAGGAACTAAAGACTCCCGAACTCAATAAACTCTACTAGGTAGGTTTAGAGTATGGGAAATTTTGCCTTGATTAAATTCTGTCGTAAGCCCTGCCCAATCTTACTACAACAAATCTCTTCAGGTTTTCTGAAGGCTCCGCAGTGATGGCTCCTGTCTAGACTCTTAAAGCACTCATTGGAATGCATAACTCTGGGAGCATAGTAATCATAGAAGCAAATACATATCGACTGGCCCCTATATGTAAAACAATTTACTAGAACACAGTGGCTTTTGTATTATTATCTTGTCTTTTAATTTTTATGCTAATTTTTATTTGCACATGATTTAAAAAAAAAATTAAACAAATGGGTAGCAAGGCCCTGAAGGTGAATTCTTGTCTCTGAATCTTGTCTGTGTATCCACTATGACTCTATTAAATGTCTTGTGTGCAGTAGAAATACAGCATGTATTTTTTGAAATAAGGTTCTCAATTTAGCTCTTTACAGTGCCTTCTCAGGAAAAGCACAGAATACATTGTGGGGTGTTCTTGAAGGGGTGTGTTGTCGTCAGTATTTGAATGATTCAGGAAAGATCATATCTGCTGCCAAAACGCTTTTCACTTGGATCACACTTTGCTGCCTCCTGGGGACCAGAGAATAGCAGGCAGCCGAAACACCTGCATGTGTCTGCTGGACGCCACAGAGAAGCCTTGGGGCTGCAGTAACACTTGCTTCACTTAAAATCCACATGAGCATGCAGTTGTTTTCTTGCTGTTCTAGAATGGAGAATAGAGAACCAGGAAGCTGACAACCAGGAGGGTACTTAGCACTAGGTAGCCAAAAAAGCACTAAGTAATAATGTTCCAGAGATTTCAGAATGTGTTTACTGTTATGCTCAAACAGTTTAACGAGGAAAAGCCTAGTGGTCAAATTATGGGCATTTGGGGAAGTATAAGATGAAAGAATGCTTATGGTCGGAGAATTTTAAAAATACTTTATGGAGTGAAATGGAGAGAAAATAGAAATATTTATGCAATTAGAACAAGACCATACACAGTTCAAGCTATTACTGAGAGGAACCCCTGAGTTAATGGGATTTCTTCCTTTGAAATATTTTAATGACTCTAAGAACTGCCCTCCCAGTGTTTTAATGGTGATTTTTGTCAAATAATGCTAAACCAGCTTACTTTCTAACCTTATTGTATCAATCAGGGCAGCCAGCTGTCTCAGAGCATCCCTAATTGATGATCGTTCAAACTATTGATTTGGTTTTAGACACCAGTCTGAGCAATTTATCAGAACCTATTTGCAAAAAGTCTCCCAGAATATGCTGCTTCACTCTAATTACATGGTAAGTAGAGGTATAATTTTCAGAGAAACTATATGTAAAATTTTATAGCTGAAATGAAATTGCATTTACATTATGGAAAACAAAGATATGTGTTTAATACTTTAAAGAAAAATGCTTAATGAAGCAGACTGATGTACTATCCAATGAGATTTGCCTGCACCTGTAAAATAACTGTTCTGACTCTGAGAATTAGTGGGATTTTATAACAGAAAGTTTGAACTTGTTCCTCAGTGGACCAATTGTGTGGTTCCTGTTTATGAGCTTGCAGTCACCACCTCACTACTCTTTTTCTACTTGCTACTTTGTCTTCTGTCTGCAATTTCCTCTCCTCCATCATCTGTTCAGGGTTTAAGGAAGTTTTTTTGGGTAACTACAGGAAAAATAGTCTTGAGAAAAGGCTTGGCATCTGTGCTATTTACAATTAAATTAAGCATCCCCAGTCTTTAGCTCTGAAAGGAAATCTTAGCAAACAAAAAGTCATTTGTATGAGAAGAAATTGTTGACGGTACATCCTTCTGGCGTGTCAAGGTATTTTTTAAAGTAAAGTTGTCTATATAAATAAAATAGTTAATAACAACTCATGATTCCAAAACCAATATCCTAAAGCTTTATACATTGGATCTAATTGTTTTAATCTGCCAGAAAGTTCCCTTGGTTTCTATGACACTCTATCTACAATTTTTTTCTCAACAAATGGTGAGTTAAGCCATCCTGTCCTGAGTATAACAAAAGGGCAGTTCAGTGACTTGAAATCTGACCATATCAGGGTTTAGCCAAAGAACAAATGTAAGATTTTAGCCATTAATATCTCTATAATGAAAACTAATAATCATTCATTTTAATAATTACTTACATTTAAGCAAAGTCATAACCCAAATTAAGTTGTTTTTTGGCTACTTTTGTGTCCTACCTAGGAGGAAGGACTCACTTTGTTTTTGCTTTTCTAAATAAAAACAAGTTGACACAAGTTGCTTTCCTCAGATGTCCTATTTCTTCTTTAATTATTTTAATTTTTCTTCTCTGAAAAACTTGGAACATCCTTATGACAGACTACACTCAATATATTACTTTATTAAAGGTCAAATACTGCTAAATGTATAGAATACCTATTTGAGATTTCTTGATGCTAGAAAATAACGATCTTATAAAGACAACTAAGTCTTTCTATCTGGCCCCCCCACATATATATACATATATATTTAATTTCTAAAAGTCATTACTACTTTGATTCATACTTAACTTGTGGCACTTCACAATTAGTAAAAGTTTTCTACTCTGTTAGCAAAATAATCTATGTTTGAGATTTGTTGTGTTTCGTTTTGTTTTTAAAGACTCTGTATGGTATAATTGTGTATTGCTATTTGATTGAGTTCATATTTACTGAACCATTTTTATAATCTGTAATTTTTTTTACTACTTTTTAAAATTTCACCATGTAACTGGGAAACAATTCTCTGTGGCTGAGCTGATCTGAAATTTTAATGAGCATATACTGTGTACTACCAGCTCTATGACTAGTAAAAAAGGACATTGCTCTTTTTCGGTATGGAAAATATTAAGAAAAATGTATCTAGATTTTCTGAGGCTATAGCCATGCAAATTTCTCACCTACTGTCCCAGAGCTTTCCAAAAGAGGCTAAGTCAATGTATAAGTTTTCACTATGCCTTGGGCATTGGAATAATGTGCATCAGTATTCTGTTACGTCAAGCTTTCTGTTCTTTCTCTCACAGGAGATTACTCAGAGTTTCTAGTAACATCCAGAGAAAGTATACTTCCCTGGGAAAGCTTCTACACTGATGCTTCATGAGACTATTTAAACTCTGTGTGTGACACACCTCTCAACTCACATAATTCATCTCTTTTTCCTAGGTTGATAAGCCAATGACAGTTATTTGTCCATCTAATCCTAGAAAGACATAAATGAGTAGTTTCTAAACACCATGAGTACTCCAGGGGTTTAAGAAAAAAGATATGTATTCAGTGTGATCAAAATGGACAAAGACTAGTTTTTTCAATGAAATGTGTATAGCAAAACATGCAGCAATAAATACAGAGGGGCTTCAATTGTGGCTCTCAGAGTCAAAAGGCTTCCGGTCCCAAGTAGAAAAGATGAAGAACCTCAGTCTATGTGTCTACTTGAGAGCACGTGGGCGCATGTGAATTAGTTAAGCAGCTCCTGGTCAAACCTTCAGAGAGAAATGTCATTCTCTTTGTTTCAGACTCCTGTACTCCCTTCTCATCCAGGACTCTGACCTGTGTGTGTGTATTTGAGTGTGTTTGGTGGGAGAGTCATATGTAATGCATATAGTAAAACACTGTAACTCTTTTTTTTCTTTAAAGATTTTATTTATTTATTTGACAGAGAGAGAGAGAGAGATCACAAGCAGGCCGAGACACAGGCAGAGAGAGGAGGAAGCAGGGAGCCCGATGCGGGCCTCGATCCCAGGACTCTGAGATCATGACCTGAGCCAAAGGCAGAGGCTTTAACCCGCTGAGCCACCCAGGTGCCCAAAATACTGTAACTCTTAAAAAAATATGAGGCTTTCATAGTATGTTTGATGATTTTCTTTTTCAACCTATGAAAGGTCACTTTTAAATTTGTGTTGCCACAATTTACAAATTCTTCATGTTAATATTCGTTCTCATAATTTATACTGCATAAGACTATAAACTCCTAAGGAACAAGAACTAAGTTATATGTATTAGTATATCCTCAATTAGCTTGCCATGGCATTAACCAAACAAGAAATGAATCAATAATGTTCACAAGGAGCAGTAAATCACAGAGGTCACAATACAGGATCTGGGGTCATACTCCAGACAGCAAATCATTGGCCCATACCATGTTCAATAAATGCAACTAACAAATTACCTATTGTACACCTGCAGTTTTTGCCACTAACTAAACTTTACCCATTGTGCTAAGCCCTCCACCGTCTAGTCTCCAATATATTCCCAGCTGTATCTTTCTCTAGTTTCTTCTATGCCTGTCCACATTCACAGAATTCTAATGTTTTTGTTTATGCTCTTCTCAGCCCAGAACATTCTTTTCACATAATTCATGTCTTAAAATCCATCATACTGTACATCAGGTCAACAAACTGGCCTGTAGCCAAATCTGGGCCTTCACCCATTTTCTGTCTAGCCCACAAAATAGCTGCATTTTAAGTGCTCATATAAGTGCCTACATACTATCTTCAATTTTGCCTTTTGGCTCGCAAAACCTTAAATATCTACTACCTGGCACTTTGTAAGAAAGGGCCATCTGTGCTTTAAGTCCAGATAAAATGCCACCTTCCTCATGAAAACTACCTAAATTCTTCCAGGTGGGAGAAAATATCTTCTTTTAAGTCTCCTCAGTAGATTATTAAGCAGCTAGTTAACATTGCTTTGCTTTTCTCTACACATAGTATGCTCAGAAATGTTTCTCCAGGTTCTAGCTGAATATACTTTTCACATGTCATTCTTGTCAATGAACAATTAAACATACAGGAACCATTTTAATGACATAACTATTAATTCATAAATATTACTGGTAGGTGACAGGTGGGAGTGAGTGTTTATAAACTGTCTGCATATCTGACATTTATTTACATAGTATTGCTAAAACTAGTCCTAGAATTCAGTACATGTTATTAATATGCTTTACACAGTTTTATGTTTTAATTTTTAAAAATATTTTATTTATTTATTTGACACAGACAGAGAATACAAGCAGGGGGAGTAGGAGAGGGAGAAGCAGGCTCCCTGCTCATCAGGGAGCTGGATGTGGGACTCAATCCCAGGACACGGGGATTACGACCTGAGCCAAAGGTAGCTGTTTAACCCACTGAGCTACCCAGGTGTCCCTGTTTCACATATTTTTAATGTAATAGTCTAATATTGTAAGAAATGTTAGTATTCATGACTGTTTATTGAATGATTCGGGGTGTCTTTGAGAATACATAACTCTTTAGTTTTAAAGTTCTAAAGGTATAAAAACAGTTGAATCATTTAAAAGAACTTTGAGAAACCATATAAGGAATGTTAACAATATATAATGATAACAGCAGTAAAGGAATCCAAGCTGCCAATGACCCTAAAATCCCATGATAGGGTGGGAAAGATGAGCAAGAGCACTAAAAAATAAACACGCTAGTTGAATATGAGAAGAACAAGGAAATTCCTTAATATTGATCAAATAGAAATACTGGATGTCAATAATCAACAAATTGCAATCATCATGGAAGGCCTTAATATAGAAAATAATGTTACAACTAAGAGAGATTGAACACATCAAATAAATATATGAATCCTGTAATTACAGAAAGGTTTTATTTGGCCTGTTGTCTCAGACATCTACTCTCCTATATAAAGGTGCTTATAGGAGATTCACTCAAAGCAAAAGCCCAGAGAATCTAAATAAGAGAGCAACTGAGAAATGGCATTTGTATTTGTGGTATCAATATCCATTCAACTGCCTGAAAATGGCCCATATGAGTTTCAAATACCAAGTTAGAAAAAAGAGAATGTGTTAATATTTTATTAATAACTATTAAGACTTACTGCAGCAGCTTTTATTACTAGAGGATGAGTAAGTACTAGAATTATTTGCTAGGTTTTTCCCTGGCTATGATTTTGAGGTTTTCATGGGCAGATAGTATGTATTATTTATTTATTTCTATATTTTGTCTGTATCATTTTTGCATAAAGTGGATACTCAGTAAGTTTTTTTAAATAAATGGAAGTATGAAAAATGAACTGATGAATTTTGAATGAACCTCTTACCACTCTTATACTTAAATTGAAATATGGGTGTCCTACAGATAACATGATGGTAGCAAGGCTTAAAAAGTCACATGGTGGGGCGCCTGGGTGGCTCAGTGGGTTAAATCCTCTGCCTTCAGCTCAGGTCATGATCCAAGGATCCTGGGATCAAGCCTTGAATCAGCCTCTCTGCTCAGTGGGGAGTCTGCTTCCTCCTCCCTCTCTGCCTGCTTCTCTGCCTGCTTCTCTGCCCACTTGTGATCTGATCTCTCTTTCTCTGTGTGTCAAATAAATAAATAAATCTTAAAAAAAAAAAGTCACATGGTGCTTCTTTCCAAAGCTTTAATTTTGTTAAAAAGTTTTTGGTTAAAAAAAACACATAGAAATAAATCAATTATGTATTATGCGGTAAAGTATAAAACTTGCATTAATTTTTAAGTTGAAAAACAAAACTTCCAAGATATATATAGCTTGCAAAAAGGACTTTTTTTTTTTNGGCTTTTTTTTTTTTTTTTTTTTTTTGCAGAGATACATTTCACTATGCTCTGGCATTAGGAACATTTCAGTGGAAAAGTTTGGGAGGTTTTAAGTTATGAAGGGGAAGAAAAATAGAGAGATCAAATTATATGTTGGTTTTCTGAATTTCAAAATATGAAGTCGAAACAGACTAGAAGTGATAATGTAGTTTAGAACTGTGGTGTGTCAATTTTGCCACAGCAGTACCTAGAGAGACAGAAGTTGGTCCTGGGGTCAGAAGTTCAGAGCCCTTGGGCGCCTGGGTGGCTCAGTGGGTTAAACCCTCTGCCTTCGGCTTGGGTCATGATCTCAGGGTCCTAAGATCGAGGCCCGCATCGGGCTCTCTGCTCAGCAGGGAGCCTGCTTCCTCCTCTCTCTCTGCCTACTTGTAATCTCTCTCTGTCAAATAAATAAATAGAATCTTAAAAAAAAAAAAAAAGAAGTTCAGAGCCCTTCAATGTTAAGACCCAGCACCTAGTGGTTATATTAACATCTATCTCTGAGCCTTGTTAGCATTAAGGCCAACTTTATTTTAATTAATTAAGTAACCAAGTAATGGATGGATAATAGCAAAGTCATTAAATGCTTGGGCATCAGACATACTAGAATTATGACTTTGGCAAATTATTTTCAGTAAACCTCATTTTTTCTTCATTGGTAAGATGGGCTTAATAACTGTACACATAAATCAAAACAACATAAGAAATAGAAGAGATAACACAGGTAGAAGACAGCATTGTACCTGGCTAAAGTAAATATTCCATTAATTTTATTTATTAGCATTAGAAAAAATCCCTGATGAGGAGAGAGTAGTCATTTCTAAATAATCTGCTAATAAATACTGGTATCTTCTTTAGAAATGTATGGTTTCCTTACAGCAGCAGTGTTTTCACATAAAGTTAATGAATGCTTAACAGGTTTTGAGATGCCTCCAGCTAATGTCTGACCTACTTATTAGGAAGGAAGCGCCAATAATCTGGCCCTTATAAAGGCTCTGTTTTCCTGGACTGAGAAAATTGCATAATTGTTACTTTATATATTGCTATAGAATGATTTCAATTATATGAAAAGTACTACAATCCTTAAAGTAGTTAATTGGTTACTTTTCCTAAATTTATCCTTTCTAAATCATTATCCAAAATCCCCAGAAAAATATAATAAATGAATTTTATAAATGTGCTTATAATGTGGATAGTATCATTAATAATCACTTTAGAGTATCTAAGTTCAGTTTTTTTAAAGTTACAAATAAGACACTACTAAAATAAGGTAACGTGATTTTATATTAATTATATAATGTAATGTAACTGTGATAATATAAATCTTAGTGGCCATATAGCCTCTCAACTCTATAGTGTCAAATGAGATCATAATCAGATTTTCATAGTCTTCTATTCTTGATATCATATTTTAGAAAGGAAATCGATAGAATCAAATCCTCAGAGGAAGAGGCAACAGAAGATACAAAGTTTGAAGGAAAGTTCATATGAGGAATGAGTGAAAAATATCAAGACTGGGTAAAAGAGAAGATTTCCCCAAAGCCGCAAGAGGTGCAATCAGAGTTGAAAGACAGTTGTGGAAGACAGAAAGATTACTGTGATTCCAGAAGCCAGAATAGGGACTAATAAATAAGAATTACAAGTATCACTGTTCATAAATGGGATAGACAATTTGGGAATAGTTTGGGGCTTCCTGTCCTTGGCAGAATTCCAGTAGAAACCAGATAATGACTTTATTGGGATGATGGGCTGCTAAGAACGCTGCTCATTTTTTAGTCTCTGATTTAGTGGTTCTAGAATATTAGGCAACTGAAGTCCATTTATTTCTGGGTTTGAGTATCTTCAGATTTGAAAAATAAAAAGTATTGGAGTGAGAGTGGATCTTATATTGGAGGACTCTTTCCAAATGTAATGATTCTAAGAATGTTTTTTTTCTGAATTTTATTTAATAAAAGTGTAAATTTAACCACTTTCAAGGGGGTGGTCCTGAATTTTGATGGATCTACAGAAACCATATCTGTTTCAATGAAGTAATATTATCATTAAAGGTGTCCAGTCTCTGAAACTGAAAAAACATATACTTATTTAAATTAAAATGTGCTGAGCAAGAAAATATTTCTGTCATGACCATTTTCTCTTTATCACTGCCTATATGTTTTTTTTTTAAAGATTTTATTTATTTGTTTGACAGAGAGAGAGAGAGAGAGAGATCACAAGTAGGCAGAGAGGCAGGCAGAGAAGAAAGCAGGCTCCCTGCTGAGCAGGAAGCCCGATGTGGGGCTTGATCCCAGGACCCTGAGATCATGACCTGAGCCTAAGACAGAGGCTTTAACTCACTGAGCCACCCAGGTGCCCTGCCTATATGGTTTTATTTGAGATTAATGAAGAGAGATTAGTGCTTGAAAAATTTTCCAACACAGATACTTTATATTGTTAATAGAAGTTGTAATCAGACTGTCAGGTAACTGCGCATCACTATTAGATAATAATAAAAAGTTATAAATACAGAGTTCATGTTTCAGGAAGATGGAAATTTCATTAAGACTCTATTTCCATTATCAATTATTAAATGAATCCACCTGAGTGTTTTCTTCTTCTAACCTATTCAAGACAAAACCTTCTCAGGGAAGAATGTCTTTGTTATGCATGAATGGATTTTGAAATAAAGCACTAAAGTTCCTTTCTGTATGCTGAAGATTTCTTAGAGATTATAGCTGAATAATTATGTCACAAGACTTTTTGTTTCCAGGAAAGCTCAAGTCTAGACACATAGTAAATTTTTAGAGAACAAAAGTATGCCAGAAAAACTTGAAAATGATTTTTACTTTTAGGTTTGTAATAACAACCATCCAGGACTATTTTGCATTCAATGGATTTTTAAAATATCCACTTACTATTTTGAAGTCATTTAAATATTAATTCTCTCCTGAGAAGTCACATTGGTGTGCATAGTAGTACAGCATGCATTTTCTTGTTTGGGCACTGATACACTAGGAGATTCCTTATGAGAACTCAATGACACAATGGCAGAACCTAAGAACAATTCCTGGGTCTTAATTTTCCAGTTCTGCATTGAACTGGAAGTCTTTGATGAGTTGCCCTTGAATACTAGTACACACACACACACACACACAAAAAGGTGGAATTTTCAGATGTTGCTTGCAACTCAGAGTATTTACTTCAAATTAAAATGGATTCTGTTCTCCTTTTGTTGGGTCAGTAACAGCATAATTAAACATAGCTGCATTTGCATTCATCTATACAATTATACAGCAATAATAATGTATTCTATGTTAATGACACAAGATTATTTGATTGCATGTTTACTCATACAAAGTAATTAATATATTCCTAATATATTCCTAAGCCAAACAATGCAGTAAAGAGTAAAAGAAAAAAAAATTGTTCCCTCTCACTTTTATATTCTTATAGCACTTTAATAAGCTAAAGAGTCTGACCTTCAGCATAATTAGATGATATTTTGCTCATTGCTCACATGGATCCTTGGTTCGATTATAGGCTCTCAGAGCTGGGACATTATCTTACATTTCTTTGAGTCTCTAAAACCTAGTGCAATTTCTGGCCCATTAATGTAATTTGTGAGTTTTTAATGAGTTTCGCATGGCTAAAGCTTCTACACATTTCTTTACATCCATAAATATATAGTATAGTTAGCTCATATATCAATGGAAATGCTTCATAATTGTTTCTATGATAGTATTTTTTTTTAAAAATCCCTTTTTGCTTTGATTTGAATTTCCCTGATGGCTAATGATGATGAACATTTTCTTCATGTGTCTGTTAACCATTTGTATGTCTTCTTTGGAGAAGTGTCTGTTCATGTATTCTGCCCACTTTTTGACATGATTATCTGTTTTTTGGGTGTTGAGTTTGAGGAGTGATTTATAGGTCTTGGATATCAGCCCTTTGTTTGTAGTGTCATTGCGAATATCTTCTCCCATTCCGTGGGTTGCCTCTTTGTTTTATTGACTGTTTCCTTTGCTGTGCAGAAGCTTTTTATGTTGATGAAGTACCAAAAGTTCATTTTTGCTTTTGTTTCCTTTGCCTTTGTAAACATGTCTTGAAAGAAGTTGCTGTGACCGATGTTGAAGAGGTTACTGCCTATGTTCCCCTCTACGATTTTGATAGATTCCTGCCTCAAGTTGTGGTCTTTAATCCATTTTGAGTTTATCTTTGTGTATGGTGTGAAAGAATGGTTGAGTTTCATTCTTCTATACATAGCTGTCCAATTTTCCCAGCACCATTTATTGAAGAGACTGTCTTTTCCACTGGATATTTTTTTCCTGCTTTGTCAAAGATTACTAGACGAGTTGAAGGTCCATATCTGGACACTCTATTCTGTTCCATTGGTCTATGTGTCTGTTTTTGTGCCAGTACCATGCTGTCTTGGTGATCACAGCTTTGTAAATAGCTTGAAATCAGGCAATGGGATGCCCCCAGCTTTGTTTTTCTTTTTCAACATTTCCTTAGCAATTCAGGAGTTTTCTGGTTCCATACAAATTTTAGGACTGTTTGTTCCAGCACTTTGAAAAATGCCGGTGGAATTTTGATCAGGATGGCATTGAAAGTATAGATTTCTCTGTGCAGTATAGATATTTTAACACATTATACAGGTTAGAATGGCCAAAATTAACAGGACAGGAAACAATAAATGTTGGAGAGGATGTGGAGAAAGGGGAACCCTCTTACACTGTTGGTGGGAATGCAATTTGGTGCAGCCACTTTGGAAAACAGTGCGGAGATTCCTCAAAAAATTAAAAATAGAGCTACCCTATGACCCTGCAATTGCACTACTGGGTATTTACCCCAAAGATACAGATGTAGTGAAAAGAAGGGCCATATGTACCCCAATGTTTATAGCAGCAATGTCCATAATTGCCAAACTGTGGCAAGAGCCCAGATGCCCTTCAACATGCAAATGGATAAAGAAGATGTGGTCCATATACACAGTGGAATATTACACAGCCATCAGAAAGGATGAAAACCTAACTTTTGTATCAACATGGATGGGACTAGAGGAGATTATGCTGAGTGAAAAAAGTCAAGCAGAGAAAGCCAATTATCATAGGGTTTCACTTATTTGTGTAACATAAGGAATAAAATGGAGGACATTAAGAGAAGGAAAGGAAAATTGAATTGTGGTAAATTGGAGGGGGAAACGAAAGATGAGAGACTGTGGATTATGAGAAACAAACTGAGGATTATGGAGGGGAGGAGGTGGGGGATGGGTGAGCCTGTTGGTGGGTATTAAGGAGGGCATGAATTGCATGGAACACTGGGTGTGGTGCATAAACAATGAATCTTGGAACACTGAGAAAAATAAAATTAAAATGTTAAAAAAATAAAAAAATAAAAAATCCTTTTTTGTGTATAAGGATATGTATGAAATGAGAACTTTTTTATGATTTGTGCACTTCATGCATAATTCTTTAGTCAGTCTTTTTCACAATTCAGAACCCAGGTGTCAGTTATGCTCTTAAGGGCTATGCTTCAAGATTTTTTTTTTAACTAATCTCTACACCCAATGTGGGGCTCAAACTTACGACCGTGAGATCAAGAGTCACAAACTCCACTGACTGAGCCACCCAGGTGTCCCAAGGGCTATGCTTCAATATATAAAATCTATTCAGTATGAAAGAAGCTAACAGCAAGCCTTGGCATATGTGGCTACCGTGAAGGAAACTTTTTTTCATTCCTTTTCACTTGGTCAACTCCTATTCTTTCCTCAGATCTAGTTTAAAATGTCACTTCTTTAGCAAAGCCTTCTCCAGTCTTCCTGAGGGTTCAGTTCTCCTGTGTACTCTTGTAGCACTATGGATCTGTGCCTCATAAAGCTTACCTCAAATGCCAATTTTCATCTTTTAGTGTGTTTACTCATGTGCTGCTCATGTCCCCTCCTAGGCTCTCAGCTGCACCAAAATAGGGGCCATGTATGCTTTTGTAGTCACTCTCTTAGCATAAAACCTGGCATGGAGGAGGCCCTCCATCAATACTCACTGAATGAGTGAACAGAGGAGTCTGTGAAGACCCAACTGAGACTCATTTACCATGTAGGTACATATAACAAAGGCCATGCCATCCCCCCAACACATTTTAAAAAGAACCACACCATGAACAGCATTCAAGACAGCATATTAAAAAAAATAAATAATTCCTTATTATCCTGAAAAAGTGCATTGCTTTTATACTGAAGAAGGACTGCTTAGTTTTGGAAACATTTTTTTGAAGGAATAACATTATCTAAATGTATTTTGACTACTTTTTATTTATTAAAAAGTAAACTATGGCATTTTTTCTTATATGCTAAAGATAAATTCTGAAATATAAATACCTAAAAAATGTAGGAGAGAAATAACCTAGTGTGTTATTTTTACTTACAAAATCTTGAGCAAAAGAAAATGTTTTGTCTCCTAAGCACTTCAT
This sequence comes from Ailurus styani, assembly GCA_002007465.1. NCBI lineage: Eukaryota > Metazoa > Chordata > Mammalia > Carnivora > Ailuridae > Ailurus > Ailurus styani. The sequence goes on along the minus strand of LNAC01000174.1, from coordinate 1,344,993 downwards.
AGTTCTAATTAGGAAAACTCAAAAGCAGTGAACTTCAAGCTTTTGATGTAGTGGGAAGAGCTGAGACTTTACAATTGATCACAGTAACATGGAGAAAGCTCCGAAATTTCAGGGCCTTTAACTTATTCTCAAAATGGAGATAATAATAATAATATCAGTTAGCAGGAGTGCTATGACACTTAAAAGAGCTATTTCAAATAAAGTACTTTGTACTACAGCTACTTTATAAATACTAGCTCTGATTTCAGTAGTTTTATAATGATAAGGATTTACTAAAAGTTGTTTTTCTTTTTACAGCAAAGACACTGTTTTAAGTCACAAAAACTATCTAGACTGTTTGAAGAAAGATATTGAATCTGGATAGCACCTTTCACTGTATCTTTGGGATTAATGTAGCTGCAGACATCACTGAGTGACTTCTATGTGTTAAGAGCTTTACTTTATTTCATCTAGTTCTCACAAAAAACCCCAGAGTTATAACTGCATTTTACTTGAAAGAAACGGAGGCTTACAGGGCAAACCTGACTCAAACACCATGGACTTTAACCTTGTCTTAGCTGTTTTCAGGCAACTGCAATGTTTAAAGCTCTGGGTTTAGAATGTAAGGTGTCAGTCCTAGTAAAACTATGTGTGTGTTGTTTATATATTTACACAGATAATCTCTTGAAATCAACAGAAGTTATCGATGCAATTTTAGTATTTTTAAAACACCAAGTTTCGAAGCCCTAAAGGCCCAATAGAGTAGGTTATAATCCCAGCTCTGCTATTTGTTATGAAACCTTGGATAATCTAAAGCTGCATGTGTAAAATGAGGATAATAATGTGCAGTTCACAGGGTCATTGTGGTTATTGTTGAGATATTATATGCAAATTCTTAGCATAGTGACAAACACATAGTTCCTGATCAAGTATTTGGCATTAAAAAAAAATAACACAGAGAAAAAGAACTATGCCTATTTACAATCACTTAAAATAACTTCATGTGGCAAGCCCTTCAAAAAAGATTCGATTATACTATAGATATATAGTTCTTAAAATATGAGATTTTAATGTATTTTAAATATTTCTTCTTCAAATTTATTTTTGTAAACACACTAGGAAGTCTGAAATGATGCCTGTTTTGTCCCTGACAAATTTCTCTGGAGAAACAGAAACAAACACTAAATTCACTGACTCAAGTTTCTTTGCAACCTTAGTGTCAATCTTTTTATAAAAACTCTATATAAACTCCTTACCAACTAAACCATAAAATAATCTATACATAATATAACATAGTCTATATGTACATATTTGAAATTCCCAGTATATGAGGAGTGAGCATTTACAGGTGAGTCTCTTGAATCCAGTTCTTTTGTTGTTCTTCCTGCTTGGTTTTCCCCTTGCCTTCTTAGCCATCATTTTTATGAGACAAGAAATCATAGACTAAAAGCATACAGGGGATTGTAGAAGGGTAAAAAGGTATTACTCTACTTTAGTGATAATGATGAGGAAGGAAAGATGAGCATAAGGGCTAGAAATCATCTCTTTTCGTTTTCATCCTGAGACTATAGCCAGGCCTGTTAGTAGGACACTACATCTTTGTTGGCATGATGGTGACATGGCAGAAAACCAATAAATGAACAGATTGCATCAATGTCGAAGCATGTGGATATTCATTATGGAGCATCAAAAGAGCGGGTAGAAAGATATACAGGAAAAATTTAGTTATTTGTTTAGCTAGATTCAGCTTAAAAGAAATACTGAATGCTAGAGATGACTAATCATCAAGCTCAAGGGTTACAAATTCAAGGGATCACAGATAAGAAAAATAAGAAATAAGGTGGGGAGACTGTGGAACTTTGGAGGGCATATGTCCTCTCTAAAGATGATAGACTGCTCTGGCAGATTGGTACTACACAAAGGGATGCTTATGAACAACTTCTAATTCTTTAAAATATACTTTTTTTTGGAGCAATTTTAGATTTATAATGAAACTGAGCAAAAAGTAAAGAGTTCTCATATTCCCCCGACCCCCACATAGACACAGCCTCTCCCATTACTAACACCTAACACCAGACTGGCACATTTGTTACAATCTACAAACTTACATTGATTGGTTGATACCTTATTATCATCCAAAGTCCACAGTTTCTACTAGGGTTCACTCTTAGCATTGTACATTTTCTAGGTTGTGACAAATGTATGACTTATACCTACCATTATAGTATACAAAAAACTTGTATTGCTCTAAAAACCCTCTGTGCTTTGATTACTCATCCCTCCCTCCCCCTGAACCTCTAGCAACCATGATTTTTCTACTTGCTCCGTAGCACTGTCTTTTCCAAAATGACACATAGCTGGAATCACAAAGTACATAAACTTCTTAGTCTACCTTTCTCACTTAATAATATGCATTTAGGATTCTTTCATGCTTTCTCATGGTTTGATAGTTCATTTCCTTTTAGCGCTGAACAATATTCCACTGCATAGATATACTACAGTTTATCCATTCCCTACTGAAGGACATCTTGGCTGCTTCCAAGTCTTAGCAAATGAATAAAGTTGCTATAAACATCCATGTCCTGGTTTCTGTGTGGACATAAATTTTGAGCTCATTTGAATAAGTACCAAGGAGTGTGATTGCTGTATCATATGGTAATAGTATGTTTAGTTTTGTAAGAAAGTTCCAAACTGTCTTCTAAAATGTCTGTCCCATTTTGAATTCCCTCCAGCAGTAAATAAAGGTTCTTATTTCTCCATATCCTCGCCAGCATTTATTGTTATCAGTATTTTGGATTTTCACCATTTTAATAGGTGTGTGCTTACATTTCTTTGTTTAAATTTGCAATTATTTAATGTCATATGATGTGGAGAACCTTTTATTTGCTCATTTTCCATCTCTATATTTTCTTAAGTGAGGTATCCATCAAGATCTTTTGCCCACTTTTTTACTGACTGTTTATTTTTTTATTTTTGAGTTTTAAGACTTCTTATGTATTTTGGATAATAGCATTTTACTATATTTCTTCTGCAAATATTTCCTCTCAATCTGTAGTTTTTCTACTCATTCTTTTGACAATGTCTTTTACAGAGCAGATTTTAGTTTCAGTAAGTCCAACTAAGCAATTATTTCCTTTGTGTATCATGCCTTTGGTTTTGTATTTTAAAAGTCATAAACAAACCCAAGGTCATCTGAATTTTCCCCTATGTTATCTTGTAGGAATTCTACATTTTTTTAAATTTTCTTTTTACATTTTGGTCTGTGATCTATTTTGGTGAATTTTTGTGAAGAAGGTAAGATCTGTGACTAGATTCAGTTTTTTTGTGTGTTGATGTCCAGTTGTTCTAGCACCATTTGTTGGAGTCTTTTCTTCATTGAACTGCCTCTGCTCCCATCAGAGATGAGTTCGTTCTATTTGTATAGGTCTAATTTTGGCTCTCTTATTCTGTTCCATTGATCTATCTGTCTATTCTTTCACCATCACAACATTTTCTCATCTACTGTAAGCAAGTCCTGAAGTTGGTAGTGTCAGTCCTCGGACTTTGTTTTTCTTAGATATTATGTTGGCTATTCTGGGTATTTTGCCTCTATTTATGAACTTTAGAATCATTTTGTTAAATCCACACAATAACTTTGTAGACTTTATTGGGACTGTGTTGAATCTATAGATTGAGTTGGAAAATCTGCCTATCTATAACATTGAAATAGCTCTATTTAGTTTGTTCTTTTATGTCTTCCAAGAAAGTGTTACAGTTTTCCTCATATAGATATTCTATATATTTTGTTAGATTTATACCTAAATAGTTCATTGTTGGGGGTGCCAACATAAATGGCATTGGAAATTTCAAGTTCCTGTTGTTTATTGCTGGTATATAGAAAAGTGACTTTCGTATGGCAATATCATATCTTAAAACCTTGCTGTAATAGCTTACTAGTTACAGGAGGTTTTCTGTCAACTTTTGTACTTTCTACAAAGACAATCATGTCATCTGAAAACAAAGACAGCTTTATTTCTTCCTTCCCTATCCATATACCTTTCATTTCTCATTCTTCTCTTACTTCAGTAGTTAGGACTTCCCATATGATACAAAAAGAATTATTGGGAGGGGACACACTTGCCTGTTCTGATCTTGGCAAGAAAGCTTTGAGTTTATCACCACTGAGTATGATGTTATCTGTAGGTTTTTTTGGTAAATATATTTTATCAAATTGAGGAAGTTATCCTCTTATTCCTACTTAAATAAGAACATTCTATAATGAACAGGTATTGGATTTTGTTAAAGGCTTTCTCTGTAACTATTGATATGGTCATGTGGTTTTTCTTTGTAACCTGTTAATGTGACTGATTCCATTAATCAGTTTTCAGTTTTTGAACTAGCCTTACATATTTGGAATAAATCCCAATTGGTTGGTGTGTAATTCTTTTTATATCTCGTCTACTTCAGTATGCTAGTATTTTCTTGTGGATTTTCTATGCTCATGAAAAATACTGGTCTCTGGTTTTCTTGTGATGTCTTTGTCTCGTTTGGTATTAGGGTAATGCTGGTCCACAGAATGAGTTAGAGGTATTCACTGTGCTTCAATCTTTTGGAAGAAAGTATAAAGGATTGATATAATTTCTTCATTTGCACACAGTGCTTTATGTTTTAGAAGGTTATTAATTATTGGTTCAATTCTTTTAACAGATATAGACTTATTGTCCATTCTTCTTTTATAGATTGTGTCTTTCAAGGAATAGGTCCATGTCATCTAAATTATCACATTTTTGGGCATACAGTTGCTCATAATGTTCATTTATTATCCTTTTTAATGTCCATAGGATCTGTAGTGATGTCTCCTCTTCATTTCTGTTATTAGTAATTTGTGTCTTTTCATTGATCTTTTTGAAGAACCAGCTTTTGGTTTTGGTGATTTTCTGTATTGATTTCATTTTTTCCAATTCCATTGATGCCTGCTCTTTTATTATTTTCTGGTTTACTTTGGATATGGTTTCTCTTCTTTTTCTAGTTTCCCAAGATGGAAGATTAGATTATTGATTTTAGATCTTTCTTCTTTTTTAATATGTGCATTCAATGCTATAAATTTCCCTCTCAATACTGTTTTTCTGAATCCTACACATTTTGAGAAGGTACGTTTTCATTTAATTCAAACTAGTTTTTCTTTCTCTTGAGAGTTCACCCTTGACCCATGATATTTATTTAATCTCCAAGTATCTTGAGATTTTTCAGCTATCTTACTGCTATTGATTTCTAGCTTAATTCCATGGTGGTCTAAGACACTGTATTGTTCCTATTCTTTTAAAACATTTAAGATGTGTTTTATGATCTAGAATGTGGATCATCTTTGTGACCTATCTTTGTGAATGTTTTATACAAGCTTAAGAAGAACGTGTATTCTTCTATTTTTGGGTATAACATTCTTTAGATGTCAATTATATTCAATTGATAGATAGTACTGTTGAGTCCAACTACATTCTTCCTGATTTTCTGCTTGCCAAATCTATCCAAACACACCCAATTTTCACTTTAAAAATTATTTTTTTGTACAATGGCAAGCCAAAAAATGCTGTGTGACATTGAAGTGTGGATTTAAATTTAACACAATCTTTCAAATTGTTTATGTAGAAATTAAGACCAAGAGAAGGTAAAAATCTATATGTCCTATAGTTATTTAACAGTGAGACATGAGGGCGCCTGGGTGGCTCAGTGGGCTAAAGCCTCTGCCTTCAGCTCAGGTCATGATTTCAGGGTCCTGGGATAGAGGCCCGCATCAAGCTCCCTGCTCAGTGGGGAGCCTGCTTCCTCCTCTCTCTCTCTGACTGCCTCTGTCTACTTGTGATCTCTCTCTCTGTGTCAAATAAATAAACAAAATCTTTAAAAAAAACAAAACAAAACAGTGAGACAAGGACAGTTCTTTCAACACCAGTAGTCTTTTTTTCACTGTGACTGGCTTCCTGATGATTCTTAACAAAATGTTCTGTATAATAATCTAGTACTTTTCTTTGGCAAAGAGATCTAAGAAAATTTTTAAAAAATAATTTGACTTAACAAATATTTTGAGAAGAAACTATGACAACCTAAAATTATTCTCAACATGCTCCAAAGAAAGGCATTTTCCACAGGTAAGACCGAATGTGACACTACTATGATTCTGATGCACCAAATATACAGTGTTACAGTCCAGTCTCTACCTCCTGCCTGCATCAGATCACAGAGAGAAGTGCTTCATCAGTGGAAACATTGTGAATCTTCACCTGTTAGCAAAAGCAAAATAAATGATAATCCCTTACACTTGCAGAAGGTTACCAAAATGCCAAAAATTTGCTGTTTGAGACAAGAATTTGGAAAAATAGGGAATTCAGAGTTGAAGGAAAAATAATAAAGAAAAAATGTTTATAAAAGATGAACTGGATGTTAAACAGAAACTGGAATATGGGGGAGCCTGAGTAGCTTTGGCTTAGGTCATGATCCCGGGCTCCTGGGATTGAGCCCTGCATCAGGCTCCCTGCTTGGTGGGAAGCCTGCTTCTCCCTCTCCTGCTCCTCCTGATTGTGTTCCCTCTCTCGCTGTGTCTCTCTCTGTCAAATAAATAAAAAATCTTAAAAAAAAAAAGAAACTGGAATATGGTATCTTTAACAAAATTCAATGCAGAAATACACTTGGGAACATTTAATTTTTTTTGCAGATAATATTATTTGTATTTAAGAACATAAAAGGTCATTGTATATAATGTAGATTATTTATTTGAGAAGCTAAACAGCTCTTCTCTTCCAAATCATTAAATTCTGGGTAAGCTACGAGTATTGATCATTGATACCATGGAGGCTCAATCTCTGGTAAGAACAAGGAACTTCAGATTGTAATAAAAATGATCCTGTAAGAAGTTATTTCAGGTAATGCAAATCTCATAAATTTTATGGGATAAAGCTTGTGTACTACTGAGAAGGAGATACTCCAGATTTAGAAAGGAGATGAGAAGCAAGAGTGATCTAGTGATACTAAAAGATGCTTCCAAAAACTTAGTGCAGCATCTCTCCTTTGTTGTCTGCAAATACTGTTGTAATAGGTCCTGATGCTAAGTGGTTTTGGTTGTAAGTAAAAATTTCAAAATTTTATATTATAGTTGTATGTTTTTTTAAAAAAACAATTTTAAAGAAAACTGTATTAAAATTCAGATTTTCTATGTAAAATCTGATAACTGAGTTAAAATGTATTCATTGTATACTCTCACACCCATTCACTATGGAATATATATATTCCATATTCCTATCTTACTAATACATACATTCTTCATTACTATTCTCAAGTAGGTCTGTTTGTTTTCAGGTAAATTAAATTGATGGTAGATACTTAATATACCAGCCAATTTATGTGATCCCTTTATTTAATAAGTACATTTCAAACGGGGTGCAAAAAAAAAAGCTTTGATCTTTGTATTCATTTGGAATTAATAAATCCAGTCTCTTTCTTATCTCAGAGCCTTTACACATGCTCTGCCATCTGGCTGGAATATTCTTTCTCTCTTCGTAGTTGACTCTTACAGAGATCCTCTCTGATCATCTACTTAAATTACTCTCAGTAAGCTGTATTCTTTTCTATATACTCCTTGTGTGCTTGGTTGTTTAAAATCTGTTTCCCATAGTAGTCTATAAATTCCATTAGAACAAGGACCACAACTGTTTCCGTTCACTATGATTGCAGGAACAGCATGTAACAAAAATTCTGGCAAATATTAAGTACACAATTAATATTTATTCTGAGACTAAATTAATGAACAAATAGGGCATAGTAGAAAGAGTATTGAATTGGAAGTCAAGAGATACAGATTCTTCTATAATGCCTTTCTATATATGTAGGCAAGTTATTTAACTTGTGTAGGCCTTAACTGTCATTTGTCAATATAAATAATATCAATAAAACTTCTCTTACATGTGTTTCTGAGAATTAAAGACAGTGAACAGAAAGTACTGGCATACGTTAGGCACTTGATACATAATTGTGGTTGAATAGCCTTGGATATCTCATAACCTTCGGAACTACCATTTACTTATCTGTAAAATCAGTAAATGAGTTATTGTGAAATTAGAATATGATTTCTATAAGCTCCATTCTTGGTACAAGGTAGACATGCAGTGGATATTTGTTTAATATATATTTTCAGAAAGTATATTCTCTAATACTGACTCCAGGACTTTCCATATAACTTCATTTTATATTTTTGGGGAAAAGTATACACTTGCAGAAATTTTGCTTGTTTTCGTTTCATCGACATTTTTATTTCTTTTTTCCATATTTAGTTTTATCCTATGATGTGTTTTGATGACAACTTTTGATGATTTACTAGGGACAATAAATTCAAGTAGGATTTTTCTTATTTACTTTCCTCTCAGAGTAATACATAATTTTAATTATCACTAAATTCTCCTTTTTAATAGAGAACTGATTAGATTGTCCTTGCAGAAAATAATTATTTAAGTTTTCTGCATACTCTGAAAATGTTCAAAAGAATCAAATAATCAACTGTCAGAGAGAATAGAAATGCAAATCTAAATGTTTAACCTGTGTAGGAAAGAGCTCACTGAATAGGCTTCATCAAGCGAGTTATTGAGAATATCAGTTATTGAAAATACTTAACACCCAACAATATGATAATATAACAGTGATGAGATGGCTTAAATATCACAAAATTGGGTGGAAATATGATATGAAATATATAATACAATAAACTGAAATATGTGAATGGTTTTTAGTATCAAGGAAGGATAAAACAGAAGCAATTTGGAAAATAATGTCTTCCCAGGGATCTGTTAAGAATCATTGCCCTTACTGTGGGCCCCATTACAAAGCTTCCATGTTTCCTACCTGGCTTTATTCATTCTATCTGACCTTGTCTGCTCCTTTCTGCCAACTCTACTTTCGTTCCAAGACCATATCAATGCTATGGTCTCCTTTCTCTGCAAATTCTTCATATTAGTTTCCCTGTTTAAAGTCCTGTTCAGTTGCTGTCTTGTTCTTCATCTTTTTCTCTTTTCATGCCTTTCCTTTTTCTGCCAATTTTTCTTCACTTTTTCTTCTTAATTGTTCGAAATTTAAAACACCCTTTAAGAATTGAACAAATATTATGGACTCTTTCCCCAGAGGAATATACATTACATATAACCTGTTTTACTTGCAATTTTAGGGTATTCTTGAACATTATAAGGCCCAACTATGGATAAACCCCAGGTGAAGAACACCTGTGTTAGCAATCTGCTTCCAATTCTCAAGCAGTAGCAATAGTTATCCCTTATAGAGTAACTGCCATGCACCAGATGCTGTGCTGGATGTCTTCTGTTCTTTGTCTCTAAACTTCATGAACTCCATTCCACAGAAGATGAATTTGAATGAGAAAGAAGTTAAATGATTTCTCCAAAATTATAGTTAGTTTGTAGTGGAAATGGTTTGTGAATCCAAGTCTAATTCTAATTATATACTTTTCCCACTGCACCTCACCGCCCTGTGACATTTGGTGAGAATGAGACAAAGAAGAAAAACAATTAGAATTCCACAAACTTAGAGGCAATAAAGTGGAGTTTGTATAGAGTATTGCATACTCCATATCCATAAAACTATCCATATAACTTTTCCATATAACTATAGAATATGGATAGTTATTCTATCTATATATGGAACATAATACCTTTTTATATAAAGATGTTTGGTAGTAATAGGACAATAATGTTTTGTGGCTAATAGGCAGTAGAATATATCCACTCATCATTAAATATTGAATACTCAACAGTCAGAAAAATATTCAGATTTAAGTTCCCTAAATGTTATTGTAGATTATCTGGCTTCTCAATCCTTCTCAAAGGACACTGAGCAATTAGGAGTTAAGTTTGTCATAGCACAGCCCCAGCAATGATTGGTTCAGATTTGCAGAAGTTACATATTTTGAATATCTCTTGGTTATGGACAGAACATAAAATAAGTTGTCCAATTTCTCCTCCAAATCTTTCACTACTCTTTTTCTTTCAGGTTATACTCAACTCATATTTTTCATCACTTCTAATTACCTTTTTTTTTCTAATTACCTTTGAAAGTATATTCTGTTTCCAGAAATGCAACACGAAAAATGGGGAAAAGCCTGTGGATTTTGCTCACAATTTTGATATCTATTCTAATCTCCTAAATGCTTCCTTTCTTCCCTTAAATTCTGTAAAAATATAACTGATTTGAAATAGTCTTGGAAAAATATTTTCAAAATTGCCTCAAATTATAATTGTGTTCTCATCTTATCACTATTGAATGTAAAATCAAACAAACAAAATCCACTTTTTGTATATAGGTGTACTGAATAAACCCAAAATTACAATAAAGTCTTTGGCTTACATACACTGAGAGTTCACTTACAATTGAGAATTTTAAATTCATTTAAACTTTAAATAAAAACACAAAATTTTAAATACAAATTACTGATGTATTTATTATTCATGTTTTTTTTATGAAAAATTATGTTTGGCTCTAAATAAAGAGAAATTTTGGGAGAAACAGAATTAGTTATTTTTAGAAATAGAGATCATTTTCTAATGCCTATCTAAAAAATAATAAGGAGGGAAAAAATATTCCAATACTCATTGAAATTTTTGTAAGTTAAAAAAACAAACGAAATGAAACAAAAAACAAAAAAAGCAAACAAACATGGAGCTATTTCTAACCTGGTATTTTATCTAGAAGCAACTCATTTTTGAGTTGTTACTAAAATTCTTTTATCTGTTTCCCTCTCTACTTCCTCTTATCCAATGATTCAAGAATCAAGTGTTTCACTACTTGACTCTTATCTCCTGATAGTTTCTTTTATTCTGATGGAATTAAAGTGTAACATGCAGGCTTCGCTTCTTTATATACTCCTCTCTGTTGTTAACTGGCTTCTTTACTCTCACTTGACCTCAGGGAATTTGGTGCCCAAAAACTTTATGCACATGACAGGGTATATGGAAGTCAATATTTCTCAAAGTACAGTACATGTTTAACACCAATGTTTTATAAAAGGTGAGGGAAAAAACATTTTTCATTTTGCAGTTTTATCTTTATTTCAGTATACATTTAAACAATCAAAAAACATAAAATAAAAACTATTACCTCAAGCATTTTCTTCTACAAAAATTATTTCTTACAGTGAGCCTAGGATGACCAGTCGCCCCAAGTTCCTCCATTACCTTGTGCTACAGGGCATTAGATTTAAGCCAAATAGGGAGGCAAACTATACGTTGGTATTCAATCACTGCTGTGTGCTGCAACTTCAGTGCTAAATCATGCCTCATACTTCCATTCATCTCCAGTAGCATCACAAGACCAACCTTCTCAGATTCTCTCACTTCTTATTGATAATCAGCTTCCAAATATTCTGAATGCTCTGTATAATCCATAATAATTCTTGCCCTTCACCTCTCCCTACCACTACCATCTTAACCATTTCACAGTGTCTTTTAGAATTCTCATTCCATCCAAAGATAATTTCTTCCTTCTTCAACCTCTTCTTTGTTTTCCTTTGCCTCCTCCCCTTAGTGAAACCTCACTCTTTTCTGACGATATTATTTTCCTGCAATGTTCAAATAGACTCTAGTTCTTCCCTTACCCTTTCCTCCCACACTTCATGTGCCTTAAGACCTGGAGTTACAGTCTTCTTTGCTCTCTACAGCTGCTTTTTGTCTCTACTCCTTCCCTATCAGAAAACCTCAACTCCTTTAAAGCACATATTTAATTTCACCATTTATTACATCTTCTCTTTATTGTCATGTACTAACTTTCAAGTCATTTTATATCATTTACTGTTGATGTTAGCAACTAGTTCCTGACTTCTCCAATGTTCTTGGATAGTTCTAGTGTCATTGAGATCCACCCTAAACTAGGCCTCTTGGTTCCTCTAGTTCTTGACAACAATAATCTTTTCTCTGCTTTGGTCTTTAGTCACTGCCATGACCTCTGACTTTCAGTTCCATCATGTCTCATTTATGCAATCACCTCTAGTATCTCAGCTACAGTATTCTTTTGATGGAACAATACCCTAGATCTTGCTATCACTCCAATGTCTGCACCTCCTTCAATAAATGGGTTTTGACATTCCTCTCACTGAAACTCCTTTCTCTCCTTCCAGCCATTCTTATCTTGCCCATCCAATCCAACAATTCTATGAGCATAGTAAATCTTCCATTTTGTGACCATACTTTAGGCAAATGATTCCCTATCTAGACTAATTTCCATGATCCAATACTATAATTATTCCTCTTTAAGCATCATGACTATCCAACCTCATTCTTCCACTGTCAAAAATGCCAAATAAAATCTTAACTCTGGTTAATTCGATCACCCGCTTACAAAAAACCTACAGGTGTACCACTGCAGCTGAAAGTTGCTAGAGAAATTATGCAGCTTGATTTACAAGACTCACTTTAATTTTATGTACACTTAGCTGAAAAGTATAAAAGCTTCTTTTCTTTCTCATTTCCCTTCACTGACATCTTCTTTACCAGATCAATAATTGCTTAATTACCCCTGTTCTTTGTCCTTAGTTTTCTTCCTTCCTGTATACTCAATCTTTTTGTGAGAAATCTCATTCAATTCAATGGCTTAAAACACTCCAAAACTTAGATGACTCTCAAACTTTATCTCCATCTTAGACTTATCCCTAGTTCCAAAATATAAAGTTGCCTTCTTAATATATCTAATTGGGTATCTAATAGGCATTTCAAACTTAAAACATAAATAACTACTGTGCTTCAAAGAAAATGCCTGCCTATAAACTTTTCTTATTTCAGTAAATACCATCCTGTGAATTAGCCTTTATTCCTTTCTTTCTCATATACTCATTCTATTATAGTTCCACATGAATCTCAAGCCAATCCTTCTAATCACCACCTCTTCCCCAACCCTAAACCTTTTCTATAACTCATGTGGATGACAAAATCATTCTTACCAGTTTACCACTATTCTTGCACTGTTATTGTATGACATTTGTTAAACAATAGTCAGAAGGATCTTTCAGAAGTGTAAATCAGATCAGTCATTCCCATGCATAAAGTCTTCCAGTGGTTCCATATTCCATTTATCAAAATATCCTAATCCCTCACTATAGCCTACATATTTTATCACTTGTCACATACCTTTATCTTTAAACTTTTATCTCTCTACTCATCTCCTTACCTTAAGTACTTACACTATCTTCTTTTCCTCAAACACTCAGGCTAATTTGCATCTCCAGAACTTTGCAACTATTTTCTTCTGATTAGAATGTCATTCATCTTTGAATGAGTATCTAGTTTTCATCATTCAGGCTTCAACTATATTTTATTTCCTCCAAGCAACTGGTCCAATCTCTAGATAAATCAGGCCCCTCGTCCCATATAACTCTATTATACCATCCTACTTAGTTTTACCTACTCATTGGTGTCCAAAATTATTCTTTTTATGTATTTGTTTTTGTTTTGTGCTTATTACACTTTTCTCCCCATTAGGATATAATAATTTATTTGAAGGGATGGATTCTGTCCTATTTAAATTATACTTCTAATGCTTAAAGTAATGATTAGAACAATGTAGATGTTCAATAAATGTTTACTGGATGAATCAAGTAGGTAGCATTCTTAGACTTGAGTTTATTTATACAAACACAGTTTATTTACAAACTAGTATTTTAAAATAAAATAAAAATTAACTTCCATTTGCAGAATAGATTTAAAAACTCTCTGATTAATGTTTATTCTTCAAAACAACTAAAAATCTTCATTGTTATTGAAAAATGTTTAATATTTTTGCTGAGCTGTCAAGAAACTAAGAAAAATACCAGAAGGCTAATGTAAGGGAAAGTAAGACTCTAGAAAGGTAAATATTATCAAAACTCGACAGCTACCTTGAGGGCATCTATCAATTCTGGTTGATGGTAAGCTTAAGTTTAAACATTTTCTAAATGTGTGGAAAATACGGGATTAAGTCTAGGGCTTACCAAACTTTAAAAATATGACAAGGTGGAATGTAAAAAAATCAAAGGACTGTACTCCTTTTGAGACCTACTCAACAGAAGTAGAGGCAGTTGTACTCAACAGTAAAGAATTCTGCCTTAAACTTACCACAGTTGGTAAGGGGAGGGGAGAATTTCATTGAGAATTCAAAACCTCAAGCCTAATATAGGCTTTGAGTCCAAATTAAGTTATGAGTCATCTCCAAAACCCTAACTATAGCATTAAAGTGATCCAAGGTTTGTAGTTTTCTCCAGAGTTTGACATAAGCAGGAGCTAGTTCTCTTTGGAAAAGGATAAAAATCTTCCACCAGGCCCTTATAATGTTCTCACAGATAAAGTTGACAATGAGCACTCAATGGACCCATAAGACATTCATAAGAATAAGGAATCATGAATACAAGCAGTAGGAAAAAAATGAGATTTACATTTTCAAATATATTAAGTATTAGAATATCAGAGAAAAACTGTAAAACAACTAAGTTGCTATTCATAAAGAAGGAAAGAAAGCATCAAAAATACATATGAAGATCCAGAAACCTTAAAAATGGTTAATACATTTTAAAAAGTTTTACAGGAATTAAAATTATAATATTTAAATAGTTGGTTAGGTAGCTAAATAGAAATGTATTTTTAAAAGTTAGAATATAGGGGCGCCTGGGTGGTTAAGTCAGTTAAGCATCTGCCTTTGGCTCAGGTCATGGTCCCAGGGTCTTGGGATTGAGCCCATATCAGGCTCCCAGCTCAGTGGGGACACTGCTTCTCCTTCTCCCCCTTGCTCATCATGCTCTCTGTCACATTCTCTCTCTCAAAGAAAGAAAGAAAGAAAGAAAGAAAGGAAGAAAAAATCTTTTAAAAAGTAAAATAAAAATTAGAATATAGGTATGAAAAATGGAACTAAAAATAGCCCAGAGAGTCAGAGAGATTTAAAGTCTGAAAAAGAGATTAAGAATTATAAAGGATAGGGTGAAAAGTTATAATTTATGTTCAGTTGGATATCCAATAGAGAGTGAAAAAGTGAGTAGAAAATAATTAAAGAGATAATAGTTAAGGGATGTTATAAAAACAGTAAAAAATGTGACTATTTGAACTAAAAAAAATTAAATTAATCTAATGTAGGATGGATAAGATAAAATCGACACCTGGACATACAGACAAAACACAGGACACAAAGCCAAAGCAGCCAAAATATATCATCTTCAAAAACACGACCATAGTTTCAAAAGCAGTGATATAAGCCAGGAGTGAATGGAATATGTCTTCTAATTGCTGAGAAAAAAAATAACCCCCAATCTAGAATTGTATACCTAACAAATATACAATTAGCTCCTTCAAGAGTAAGGGCAAAATGAAAAATCTTTCAGATTCAAGATTTCAACAAAATCTTGATTTTAATGTCAAAGATGCTTCCAAAACACTGATTCTCAACCTGGAGTAATTTTTGACTCCCTCCTTGTGCCTTCTCTTCCTCAGGGATATTTGGTATCATAACTGAAAAGTGTTATGGGCATCTACTAGGTATAAGTCAAGGATGCTGCTAAACACCCCTACCATACAGGACAACCCACACAACAATTACTTGATCCTAACAGTTAATAGTATTGAGGTTGAAAAACCCTAAACGAAAGTAATGTTTAAATATGTACTTAAGAAAGGAGGAAAAAGGACCACAGAAAGAATGCCTACAGTGCAAGAATAAAGTAATAGGAAAGGTAAGCAGTCATAAACATTGACTACACAAACACACAATAATTCATAGGGTAAAATAATAAAACTAAATTACTGGAAAAGAATAGCATATAAATTAGGGTTTAATTAGTTTTTCGGTGTCTTAATAACTGTAATATTTCACAAATTCTATCAGAGATAGAAATACTTATTTTCAATGCTACAATAATGTTGATACCAAAATGAGACAAGGACAGTAGCAGAAAGAAACATTACAGACCAATTTCATTCAGGGATAGATACGTGATGATTCTATATAAAATATAGCAAATCACATTGAATGAGCTATGAAAAAAGATGAAACAATGTTATCAATTAGGTTTAGCCTAAAAATGCAAAGTTAGTTTAACATTAAAAAATTAATATAACCCATCACATTAACAGATTGTATTAGATTGTATTGTCTATTCACAATTATTTATTCCTTCTCTACCCTTCCATACTTCTTCATCCCAGGGTCTAGGATTTGACCATATGATTTATTGTGGCTGATAGAATGTGACGAGATGTGACATACCACATCCAAGAAGAAGGTTTAAATGCACTTGCATAATTTGGCTTTCTCATCCCTTGCAGTTTTGCTGACTGCCATGAAAATAGTATATCCCAGAAAGAAGTTGCTCCTTCAGTATGGTCCTGGGAAAGTGATGAAATGTGGAACACATTTGATATACATTTGACCCACAGCAGTCATGTAACATAAAAAAGAAGTGAATGTTTTTGTTGTATGCCACGATTTTTTTTTGACTAAAGAAGTAAAGTCCTGTGTTAATTTCTAATAAGCAATTTAAGAAAACATAAGATCTACTTATATTTTTTAAAATCTTAAGTTAGAAATTGAAAAAATTCCTTTATCTGCAATAAATCTGCATATGATACTTAACATATTTTTTAATGTTGAAATATCACATACTTTCAGATTGGGCACAAGAAAGCAAGGCTTACTACTACCATTTCTAGTAAACAATTATGAAGGTTTACCTCACAGTAAGGTAAATAAAATGCATTGAACATAAAAGGATTGGAAAGAAAGAAATATCAGATGATATACTTGTATACAAAGAAAATCCAAGAATGTGCTACTCATCTGTGGGAGTTTTACTTGTTCCACATTCTCACCAATACTTGGTATTTTCTGTCCTAATTTTAGCCATTCTAGTGGGTGAGTAGTAGTATCACTTTATGGTTTTAATTTTCTTGTTCTGGTGAGTATCTCTTCATTTATTGACCATTTGGATATCTTCTTTTTAAAGTGCTTGCTTAAGTTTTCTTGTTCATTTATTTGAGTTATCATCAAGTTATTTTGAGGGTAAGATAAAATACTACAAGCGAAAGATCTTTATACATTTGTAAGTACTGAACAAATGTAAAGCATTTTTATTATTAATTTTATTATGAATGTTGGCTGGAAGACTGGTGTTTTTCCAGGTCAAATGAAGGCTGTGGGTTTTCCTAATGTGTTGTTTTTCTAACAACATTCTTTTTATGCAGATAAGAGTCTGTGTGTGTGTGTGTGTGTGTGTGTGTGTGTGCAATTTTTTTCCCTCAGAAAAGGATATGGCATTTGTACTCACTAAGTAATTGAGCAAAATAAGTAATAGCTTCTGTCAATTATAATTATATTATTTAACTTGAGTTTGAAGTATTGAGAACATTGTTAAGGAATGATGATACCCCCAAACAAGATAGAGCTCAGTATCTAACCAATGCTAGAAAAACATAACTGATGGAAGATTTTCATCAACAATGAAAAGCTATTTCCAATAAAAAATCTCTTCATGGTAACTCTGCATACAATGGAGGTAAGTGGGAAAGTCTAAAATCTACCAAAAACCTTGGAATGCTCTGGGAACACTGGCAACCTGAGGATTATGGCTTCATTGACATCTTTCCACAACATATCAAACTCAGATGAATATATCCTGGGGGCTTTGTCTATGTGAATTTTACTTTAGAGCCTCAGAGAGTAGGAAACTTCTTCAACCTTAATGTTAACAGACTTTGGACACATGTGTTTGGATTGAATGACTTAATTTCCTATTGAGCACAGCCAAGAAATTCTTTCAAAGTTCTTGTAGTAGAGCCTCTTTTCCTAGCAGGTAGTGGGCATATTAAGGATTGGGGTAATATTAGGCCAGTGTAGAATATTTATCCAAATGTATAGTGAAAAAAGTCTGGAGTTTTGAGATTGAATGAAGATGATGATTACACACTCACTTGACACTTGACCAGAGTTTGAAGTGAATACAACAGGCACTGAATGCCTTTGCAGGATATTTGAGTCCAAGAGTTACATATTTCACCATAGATTTACGACTGTAAATACATGATGAGTCAACATTTGAAATAACAGGTCACAGGTATGAAATTGGAAACAACAGCACCATATAGACTACCCTAGAGTGCAAGTTTTCAGAAACAAAGTGGTTCTTTCATGCTGAAAAGAAGCTGTTGAGATGTAAAAGGAAAGCAAGAGCCACACACAATAGGAGTGGCAAACAGTGGTTTCCCAGAGCTTCGCTTGTATGGTTCTCAGAGTGGAAAGAATTGTTATCATGTAGCTTATCTTTAGTCATCTCAAAGAAATGTTCAACAAGGAATATTGCAATATTTTCAGGTTTGCACATGGAAGCTAATGTGTTCGTGTGTTTTTAATATGTTAGAGCGCATTGGTAGATGATTGCGATGTATTGTTTTAATTTAAATTATTTGCTTGTTATACTTTGGGGAAGGGGAATTACTAAGATTTAAAAAACTCCCAGAATTGAGACCATTACTCTATATTAATTCATCCCTGATGTGCTAATTACTGAAACATTCTGAGCAGTTGTTTAAAATATAGGAGCAATTTAGAGAGTTAAACACAGAACAACAACATCAAACTAAGCATTTTCTTGCTTTTATGTTATGAGTTTCACATTCAACTTTTTTTTTATATCATTATCTTTATTTCTTATCCATTCAGAAGCCCAGGAGTCATATGAAAAATACTTCACAGTGTTTTTAATTATCTTTCTTTCAGGGTGAAAACCAAGGCAGGGTTTAGTTTTGTGTTAATTAATGTATTATGCCTTATTTATATCTGCACCCCATATTTCTCAATGTTAATGACCTTCTGAAATATTTCTAAATTTGACTTAATTTGCTTTTAAAAACTCATTTCAAAAACTTATTTGAGAACATTTAACGTGTCCTTCAAATTTACATAATTTAAGATATAGAAATTAAAGTTTTATTTACAGAAGTAGAAAACATGCCATATTTAAACCTACTGCAGAAACAAAATCAGTAAAGAACATAGCATCTTTTTAGATAAAGAATGGCAAGATGTAACTAATTGAGTACATTAATAGCTTATGGTATTTGACATTATAGTCTTGATATTTTGCGCTGATTCACTTTGAAGGATCAAAACTGAAAAGGAAGCGATGTTCATTAGAATCTAGAACCGTACTGCAATTATCCTCAGGGGGGAGTGGACGGCTCAGGGGTGTTCACGCAGTGGGCCACCCTCTCTCTAATGATATTTCATTCATGTAACAGCAGTATGGAAGTTCTGAGGGGAATAGAAGGAAGGGAGGACATAGCAAAAAGAGCAGCCTACAACCTGAGAAATATGAGACAACAAATAGAGGATGCAGTTGCTGGATAGGTTACTCATTGGTGGAGTGAGTAGGACTGGAGGAATAAAAGAAGTAGGATTTCCATAGTGTATATATGCCATATGGGAGAAAGTCAAGTCTTTTTAAATTTTCCATAGCAGCAGCTAGACAGCTCTGAAATTTGTAACCATATACATAATCAGCCCCCAGTCTATCTACCCATCCATTCACTAGATACCTACTGAGCTGCAGTAACAGGATGATGAAAAAGATACATCTGTGTTCTACCTTCAGGGGGCTTACAAAATAGTGGGAGTTTATTTGTATACCATTATGACAATAGGTATGCAAATAATTATGTAATTATAGTCATGATCCTTCCATGAAAGTAAATTTCTAAAAGTCATGACAGCATTTATCAGGATCTCAAATCTGGTATTAGAATCCACAAAAAAGTGTGGAATAGTGGTTAAGAGCCTGAGTTTTAAAGTCTGAGAGTCCTAGGTTTGGTTCCCCCACTGGCTATGTTGTTCTAGATTTTCAAGCTTAACTAAGCCTTTGTGTCTTTACTTTTTAATGACTATAATATTATCTCTATATAATCTCAGCAAAGCAAAGGCACAATACTGTGAAGGAGAGTTGGGAGATAAAATCAGAAAAAAAGTCCATAGGTCTTTTATATTAATAATATAACTTTTCCCAGGTTGCATAGTGGATTATTACTAATGGTTATCATGCTGATATTTATCATATATTCTTTGGTATTTATCAAATTCTTATAAATAATTAAAAAATAATAATTTCTAGAAAATTTTAAGAAAGTGAGTTATTCAAAGACTTTTTATAGTTATCTCTGTGGTATAGTATTATGGGGAAATTTCACTTTCTCTATTAGACATTTCTGAATGGTTTTAATTTCTGAAGATGAACATATGATATCTGTTTTTAAAAAGATACAGAGATGAGGGGTGCCTGGGTTGCTCAGTGAATTAAGCATCGATCTCTTGATTTTGGCTCAGGTCATGATCACAGGGTTGTGAGATGGAGCCGTTTGTCAGGCTCCACATCTATGTGTCAGGCTCCATGCTGGTCATGGAGCCTGCTTAAGATTCTCTCTCTCTCTCTCTCTCTCTCTCTCTCTGCCCCCTCCCCCATTCTCTCTGTCCCTCTCAAAAAAAAAAAAAAAGACACAAAGATGAAAGGAAGATAAATAAAGTAGATAGTGAAAGTAAGAGGTTCAGTCCGGAGTTTTCCAATGAAGGGCCTAAGCAAGAGGACTTGGGCCATTCGGGGAACTTGAAAGACCAGGATGTGACTAAATCTTAGGAACATGAGCGAGAGTGGCCAATGGGAGGGCTGCAAAGTAAAGAGAGGGCAGATCATGAGGACCTTGTTGCCCAAATTCAGATGAGATAGCGTTTCAAGAAGAGAACAGATGGTTGTAAATAAGTGCTAAATTGATTGGAATGAATTAGCTGATAAGTGCTTTCCAGAAAAGAGGATCAGTTCCATAAAAATTATTCATAAAGTCAACGATTTTCTAAGTTTTTTCTAATGGAAAAACTCAAAGTCAGTGTTTGTTTGTTTGTTTTGTTTTGTTTTGTTTTAAACACCATTGCTTTCAAGTAAACTATGAGGTCTTCATGTATTTAATATTACCAAACTCTAGGGATAATTTTGCCAAGGGGAGAAAAAAAATCCACATTTTAAATCAATATAGGAAGTTAAAAACAAAAAGGAACTCCAAATGCCATTTTGTGGGGTGACCCAGGTACCATCACATCAGCTCCCCAGGTGCCCATCATTTCATTTCTGAAGTCATGCATGAGAACCACTGCCGTAAGGCAAAGGACAGAGCTTAAAACTGATTCAGAGAGATGGGGTTATCACAGCCCAACTGAAGATACAAATAGGGACAGAGGTGGAGACTGGATGAGTTAATAATTTTCATTAAAAAGAGGAGCAGACTGTCTTTCTCAGGATACCCTATTGACATCTACTTTGCATTTCTCAGTGACTTCCTAAGATCTCTCATCTGAAGCTTTGCTCATGTATAACATATTCCAGTAACAGCCCTTCTAGATCATGTTTGACAAAAGAAACAGTAACACATGTAACTTATCTTTGTGTCCAGTAGATGCAGCACATCTAATATCAACCAACAACTATAAATTATGTAACGGGCAGTACCTCTCTTTAGTTAATCATTTGTTTTGTTGATATTGTGAATCACTCTGTTGAGGGCAAGCTTTAGGGGTCTTCATTCTATGTGACTATCCTCTAGCCAATGGCCATTTATAAGGAAAACATAATTTAAGTTTTTCATTCTTCATACTCTGTTTTCATCAAACAGGTACCACAGACATATTTGTATATGGGGGAGAAAGAGCTTCCAAAATTTCTATTTGAAAATGTTATCTAAAATTAACTTTGAATTTCAATGGATAATCTAAAAAATTAGAACAGATCTATGCTTGATCACGTGGATTACCTACTTTATAACTGGTACTTCTAGGGGATGTGTTTGCTTCTTTTTATGTTGGAGTTTTCATGAAGTTAGGACCACATGGTACTTTTGAAAATCTTTACATTTAAAAAAAAATTTAAATGGTATAGACAATTAGGCAATTAAGGGCAGGAACACTGGGGCCCAACCATTTGGGTTTGAATCCTAGAACCATAATTTACATGCTATAGGACCTTAGGCAGATTATTTACTCTCTGTGTGCCTCAGTTTCCTCATTTATAAAAGAATAATAATTAATATAAAGAAATAAAAACAAATACAAATAATAAAGTTTTGTAGTCTTATTTAAAGATTAAGTTCATTTTAAGTTAAGCATTGAGAAGAGTGTGTAGCACATAGTAAGCACATTTAACAAATGTTAGCTATCATCAACAGAGAAAGTGTGGACTTAACACATAAATAATAAAATTGTGTCAAAACAAAAAGCCCAATAGTGCCAAAAAGTGCTATAAAAACAAAGGTTTCACAGTACAGATATCCCCTACTATTTGAATATTTGTTATAAAAGACCTGCATTAGTAACCTCTTTTCCCTAACTGAAAGAAATCTGAAAAGGATTTTCACTTTTATGAAAAAAAGCAAAAGGCAATAATAGCATTCAGCATTTGTTTTGCAGTGAGCCGTTACAGATTAGCCTGCACCCAGAGCAGTGGGACTGGTCCTTCCAAGCTCCTTCCCTAAGAAATACTCAGCAGCATCTCAGCATCAAGTCACCATAGCTTCGAACTGTGTCTGTGAATATCAGTGCATGAGTTCTATTTATTTTCTGCATCCATTGGCAAAATGTGTTCTAAGGTATCAGAATAGCCTAAGAGAGGTTATTTTTGGGTCTTGGAACACTCAAAAATTTTCCATATAAATTAATGGCAATTGCTTCTTCACTTAAGGTCATTGTGGTTTATGAAAGGTTTCATAGGAATGCTCTACTTTCCAATACTGAGGGATATCTGTACTTCAGAAATAAAGGATAGAAATTGAGGAGTCAGGGGAATGCAGTAGTACAAACATGCCACCCACACAAACTAGTGCTGGGTGGTCTTTAAGAAAAAGGATGGGCATAGAGACTGGGATGGGGCACAGGAAGGTGTCTGGGTTGATGGTGATACTCTTCTGATCTGGGTGATGATTATGTGGGTATGTTCTTTGTGTGATAATTCAGAAAGCTGTATAATTATGATTTGTGTACTTTTCTCTATGTGTATTTTAATAACTAATTTAAGTGAAAATAAAGAAGGTACACACCTCTTCTTCAGGTCTTTCCCCAAAGCGTATGCCTTAGCAGTCAGCACCATCTTAATGCTTTTCCTGCTACAAAAGCAGTTAATTTTTGGACAAAAAAAATCACCCCAGTAGTGTTGCTGACTGAAATGTTACTAGTTTTGTAGTTTTGTTTGGAGTCGATGTAAATTTTGCTTTTATAATTTTATAATTAAAAGCCAGAGTTTGCAGCTAGTTTTAAAGTATATACATATAGTTTTTAAGTGTAGCATAAAGATAGTTCAACTCAGAACTGTGATTTTTCCATTTAAAAAGAGTCCTTATTTATTTAATTTGCTTTGATGCATTTGTGATAAAATGGATTTACAAGGGACATGTGGGTGCACTTGGTTAAATGTCTTGTCTGCCTTCGACTCAGGTCTTGATCTCAGGGTCCTGGGATTGAGCCCCGTGGGGAGTCTACTTCTTCTTCCTCTGCCTCTCCCCACCGTTTGTGCTCTCTCTCTCCTCCCAAATAAATAAATAAAATCTTTAAAATAAAAAAAAAATAAAAGGTAAAAGAGATAAATACAGGTCTGAGAATCTTAACTTTTTAGCATTTGTCATTTGTTCCCTATTACTGAAAATTAATTTTTCTTCTGTTTTCAAAATTAATTTTCTTCTTATAAAGATTGGTTGAAGTGAATTTATTGCCATAATTTATTTAAAAAGGTTGTCATAAAGCTGTATTTTTACCCAGTGAAGTGATGCGTCAGATCTGAGAATACAGTGCCAATGACAATGCATAGGGATTCCATGCAGGCAGAATGGAATAGCCAGAACTCCCTTTCTTGCAGTAGAGTATGTACCCATTCATTGAGGAAATATTTACATAAGTGCCAAAAGGTTCCAGGTACTATTTTAAGCAATGGAGAGTTAGACATGGTAATGCATACATGTGTACACAGCAATGGAAATCCATTACTGAGAGGCCATTTTTAGAAGCATAAATCCTTGTTGTTGCTGCTAACCATTTCCTGCCAACTTAAAAAACTGACTTATTAACAAGTCTAGTAGTCCTGAGGGGGAGAGAAAAGATACCAGAATTTGAGAAATTTTGTTACAAAATACTAGGTCTAATCTACTACAGTTATGGTTTAGTCAAGTCTATAATTCAGGGCTTGTGACAACAGCTATGGGTTGATGAAGTGACATTTGTTTTTCAAATGACAGGTATTATAACAAAAAACACTGGAAGAGTGTTCAACAAAATGTTATCCATGGTTATTTGTGTGGTAGGGTTATATATGATTTTAATTTCTTCTTTGTGCTATTTATAATTTATAATTTTAAATAAAGAGACATTGGTTGCTTTTGCAATCAGAGGGAAACACTGAATTGTAACTTAATAGACCTTGAAACTAAATTTAAAAATATACTAGTAGACCTGCTTATATCTGTAATGACCAATACCACAAAGTTTAGACAGAACCACAAAGACCCATCACTTCCTAAATGTTCATTCAGGAAAAACCCAGACAGTAAATGATTTGCCAGTCAATATATTTCAGCTTAAACAAGACTTTCTTACATAGTGTCTTGCACTGAATTTGGTTTGCTTAATATATGAAAATATAGATTTTTTTCTTGTTTTCCTCTTCTCAAGGGCATGGATCAAAAAATAGACACAGAGGAAAGATGATATTGAAATACAAAGTGCTGAAGTACATGGTTAAACTTTAAGCATTGTGGTAAAAGAAAATGTAATACAGAAATAGCATTCCTGCCGAATGAACCAGAACTCTTTATTGCAGGGCAAGACAAGGTGATGATGTCTATTTATTTACTGGGAGACACACTGAATTTTAGTATGTAGAGATTTATACCATCTCTGTAAAGCAAACTGGAACATCAAGTTTTTTAAAAGTATGTATACCATTTGATACTCCAACAAAGCATACAATTTTCTACAGATGTTGAAAATTAATTTAATACTTTTCAATCCCCTGGTCAAAAATTCCTCATTTAGAAAAATTTCTCATTTAGAAATTACAGTATTGTAGAGCTGAAAATAGTCTTTGGATTCATCAACTATAATTTCCTCATTTTTTAAATGAAGGCATTCATGATAGAGAAATTGGGTGGCTTATTCAAAGTCACCTAAATGGTGAAAAAGCAAAGTTCAATCTGTACCTGTTCTTCTATTCCTAGACTGGTATCTTTCCACTAATCTTGTTGAAAGTTATTTTTAAACATTCAACTAACCTCTTCTAATGTACCATTTTGACAACTTACTCTTTGCAAGTATTTTTCCTTTTATATTTTATTTTTTATTTAAACACCTAAATTCACCCTTAATCTGACCTCCTGTGGCTCACTGAAAGCATCTCAAGGTTTTAAGTACACTATTTCAGTCAGAATTCACAAATGTGAGACACAGTGAAGACATTTCTAATGAGAGACATGAAGTCACATTAGGAAACAGATGGCTAATTCTCTAGTATAAAAGGTTATTTCCTGCATGTCGAAATTCATTTAGACATAATATTTCTCTAATTCAATCACTGTACTTTCTGGTATCAACAAGTAAGTTTTTATAGTACATGCTGATTTCTAGAAAATTGTTAGGCACTAAAATCAATATAAAAAATTGGGAGACTGCACCTTCAGGGATGCTAGCACTTCATTTAGGAGATAAAATGCACAATTAGAAAATGGGCATAAGATAACACATAACAGAAGGCCAGCTGAATAGATTCTGACCAAAGAACGTATCGTAAGATGGCTGGTTTCAAGTGGCCAGAGGAAACACTGGAATTATTGGGAATGGTTCTGCGATGCATCTGAAACTGAGCTGTTACTGGGAGACTGCTAGAGTTTCAAGGTTGAAATACTATATTCGCAAGAAAATGGAAGCAAATGTTGGGGGGCGTGGTGGGAGAGGCTGTTTCAGGTCTATTAGGACAAGTAAGGTGAGGCCAGATGGAAAGTTAGAGGTGCCATGAGAGGCTAATGAGGTCATCCAGGGGGATCGTGCCAGTGCCTGGCCCAGAGAATAGAAAGAAAAGGACAAACAAAATACCAGGGAAGGGAAATTAGTTAGGACATGAAAACATCAATTTACTCAAACCTTAATATGACTCATTGTAACTCATCCAGTCAGGGAAGATAAAGCAATGCAGAACAAAACAATAAAACAGATATCCCATCCTAAAATTAGAAGTCAGCTAACTGAATTTTAGTCTTTTCATTTCCTAATCAGGTGATTGATAAACTGACTTGGGTGGAACATAAACACCTCAGTTTAACAGTCATTCTCTGACATACTGCCCAAACCAAAAGCTAGTTTTAATGGAAGAAGCCAACCAGGTCAAGGAGACTGAGGCATAAAGCAGAAAAGTGCATTCATCAGAATATTGAAAAAAAGTTTAGTGTATGATGGGGCAATGACTTTACCTTCTGAAGGGCATAAAAATGATCTTACAGGATTTTGTGGTCCTTCTACATATTCCTCTTCTATAGCAAAGGAGTTAAGCACTAAAACATTTAAAAGCAATCACCCAATTTTAAAACCCAAACTTTAAAACACGTTTCCTTCTTTCTCCAGTCAAGGATTAAAAAAACAAATTATTCAAAATGGTTAACTTCTCTGTCAACAAGAGGAAGGATTATACCAGTTAGTTTCTAATCCTGAGTTTTTGCAAATATCATCTCCCAAACAAAAACAGTAATTTTTATTAGCTATGGTTAGCGAGCACAAACTATTTCTTTGCCAGAAATAATATACCAACCTTGGCTAGTCATGCTGTAAATGTTTGTCATAGTTTTGTCTTAAGAGGTACCCTGGGAGACAATATGGGTTGCATTTTGCAAATCTCACTCTACAGGAGATGAAAAGCAGTTCAGGCCTTAGGAAAGATCTGCAAGAAGCTCATCTACAAATCAGAACAAAGTTGCATGCCATAAAGGAATAATATCTACTTTTCGCCTTTGATCTATTTCTTGAGAGTCCTTCTGTAATGTCATATTTTCTTGCATATCTTCCCTTCTTAAAATGTGCCTATGCCTTGTAGGTCCACAACAGTTTCACAGACAAACCTGCCTAGGCCAGTACAAATTCTTGAGGGTCACCACCCTGCCTGGGATGTAGGCAGCCTCACATGAAGTTTCAACAACTGCTTCATTAGAGATGAACAATTTTCTATTTTTTTAAGATTTTATTTATTTATATGACAGAGAGAGAGAGACAGAGAGAGAGGGAATACAAGCAGAGGGAGAGGGAGAAGGAGGCTTCCCTCGCAACAGAGAGCCCGATGTGGGGCTGGATCTCAGGACCTTGGTGTCATGACCTGAGTCGAAGGCAGATGCTTAACGATTGAGCCACCCAGGCGCCCCCAATTTTCTATTCATTGGAACACTCCAGATTCCCTGGGAAGCCCATGTTCAGTATGGGAAAGTTGTTTGTGTTTATTTGGTTATTTGTTTGTTTTGCAAGGAGGAAAGTATTTCTATCAGAGTAGTTGAGGCTATTTACTGTCCCCAGGATTCCTTGTCTAGATTTATCAGAGTCATCATGAGCAAGGAGGAAACCAGAAAAATACTGTCCAGCTACCTTTCCCCAACAATAAAAATGGCCATTAGGAACAATATGGCTGGTAACAACCTCAGCCTCAAAATTGACCCTGATTAACTTTGGACCATTTTCCAGACAGTACTATCTTCAATCTCCATTTCCTCATTTTCAAAACCTTGATGTTTTGCATTGTTATGTAGTTATGTGCCTAGTATCAGTGGTCTGCAGGGGCTGGCTAATAACTGCCTCACAGTTCATAATGACTCCCAAGAAGTGATTGCTACATTTTCAGGACTTTTGTGACACAGCAGTTAAATACTGTTATTATTAAAAATTAAATTACATAAATTAACAAATTATATTGAAAACAAAGGTAACACATATATAAAATTCTCAGTTTCTGTGTATTTTATAATATTTTACTATTACCTGTGCTCTTGAAGTGATTTATGTTGTTGTATCTACCTGTATGGTAGAAATACTTTACAAGGTGTATTGATGCACATTTCTTCACAGCTCCACATTCAGTGATGTCACATAGGTAGCTTGAGATCAGCCACGTTGAAATGTTTACCACAAAAACTGGCAAAGAGAACAAATCTGAACTCCCTTGCCCTTTAAACATTTACTAGCACACCCCTAGTAAGGACCCACCATTTTGAAGGCTGAACTGTAAGACAGAACGAAGATATGTCCATTTAATACTTAAGGTTTTTTTGTGCATGATAACGACCAGACTGATTTTCTATTAGAAGAGTACATTCAGAAGATGGGTTTCTAAGGAAAATGGCCCAAAAAACTTTCTAGTAAATAAAAACTATTTGTGTGCACAATCTGAGTTACTTTTATTAAGGCTTTCATCAAGAAATTTTTAATTAAAGCATATTTCACTGAATAGGGGAACAATTTTTTTAAAAAAATTACTAGTGATAATTTATAATATGTAGGACTAATATTCAAGTTTTGAGCATGAAATAAAAACTCACTAAGCAACTAGGAGACTTATAGTTCCTACCAAGGTACTACTTTGTATTAGAAATATAGGGCTAACTCTATTTAGGACACTTCATTTAAAGCGAATTCACAGTTTTCCAATCATGGAGTTATGGCATATCAAGGAATCCAGTGTAACTCAACCTTTTGGTGTTATGAATTTAAAACATAATGTAGGTATTTGTCGCATCTTTCTTTTTTGGTGGTCTGCTATCTACACTGCCATCTGATGGCATGTTGTGTTCACTATCATTCACAGGTGGGTGTAGGTGTCTTATGTCTTACCGTTTTACAAGCTGCTATAAGGCAAAGAGCCCAGATGTAGTCAGAAAGATCTCGAATGAATCCCTTCTCCGCCAGTTATTAGCTGTACAACTTTTGAGCCTTCACTTTATTATCTATAAAATGGGTAAATCACCTGCCATCATTCTAAATTTGTTGTAAATCCAAGTAATGCAGTATGCAATAATCCTCTCCAACTTCCCAAGTCAGTGTCTGGCACATACTTCATTTCACATGAACGGTATTTATTATTATACTCTTGTGCTATTAAATAAGATACTAATAATTATGGCATTAAATTATTATGGTTATTAGGCCTCTCTTATTTAGTAACACAGAAATCTTAACTTTTTTTTCCCTGAAAAGACAAACATGTTGCCTAGTATAAGTAAATTCAATTCAAGAACTATGATATGCAAGGTACAGTTAAATCTGCTTGTATTGTTTCCTATTTAGATGTAGTGTGTTTTAGGGCCTTATTGACTCAAGTAAAGGAAACAGTGGTGTTTACCCATAGGATTGTGGCATGCATTATTTAATCTAAAATTAAGTGGTTTCAAATGGTGTTGGGAAAATTGGACAGCCACATGCAGAAGAATGAAACTAGATCATTTCCTTACACCACACACAAAAATAGACTCAAAATGGATGAAAGACCTCAATGTGAGATAGGAATCCATCAAAATCCTTGAGAAGAACACAGGCAGCAACCTCTTCCACCTCAGCGGCAGCAACTTCTTCCTAGGAACATCACCAAAGGCAAGGGAAGCAAGGGCAAAAATGGACTATTGGGACTTCATCAAGATCAAAACCTTTTGCACAGCAAAGGAAACAGTCAACAAAACCAAAAGACAACTGACAGAATGGGAGAAGATATTTGCAAATGACATATCAGATAAAGGGCTTGTATCCAAAATCTATAAAGAACTTAACAAACTCAACACCCATAGAACAAATAACTCAGTCAAGAAATGGGCAGAAGACATGAACAGATATTTCCCCAAAGAAGATGTCCAAATGGACAACAGACANAGCTACCCTATGACCCAGCAATCGCAGTACTGGGTGTTCACCCTAAAGATACAAAGGTAGTGATCCTCAGGGCACGTGCACCCAAATGTTTATAGCACCAATGTCCACAATAGCCAAACTATGGGAAGAACCTAGATGTCCATCAACAGATGAATGGATAAAAAAGATGTGGTATATATATACAATGGAGTACTATGGAGCCATCAAAAGAAACAAAATCTTGCCATTTGCAATGACGTGGATGGAACTAGAGGGTATTATGCTAAGCGAAATAAGTCAATCAGAGAAAGACAGTTATCATATGATCTCTCTGATATGAGGAATTTGAGGGGCAGGGCGAGGGGTCATGGGGGGAAGGGAGGGAAAAAAATGAAACAAGATGGGATCTGGAAGGAGACAAACATAAGAGACTCTTAATCTCATGAAACAAACTGAGGGTTACTGGGGGGTGGGAGGGTAGGGATAGGGTGGATGGGTTATGGACATTGGGGAGGGTTTGTGCTATGGTGAGTACTGTGAAAGGTGTAAGTCTGATGATTCACAAACCTGTACCCCTGGGGGAAATAATAATTTAAAAAATAAAAAAAATTAAGTGGTTTCTAGAGACTCTGTTTTTTTTTTTAATTAACATATAATGTATTATTTGCTCCAGGGGTACAGGTCTGTGAATCATCAGGCTTACACATTTTACAGCACTTACCATAGCACATACCCTCTCCCGTGTCCATAACCCATCCACCCTATCCCTCCTCCACCACCCCCCAGCAGCCCTCAGTTTGTTTCCTGAGATTAAGAGTCTCATATGGTTTGTCTCCCTCCCTGGTGCCATCTTGTTTCATTTTTTCCCTCCATTCCCCTCACAACCCTCCGCCCTGTCTCTCAAATTCCTCATATCAGAGAGATCATATGATAATTGTCTTTCTCTGATTGACTTATTTCACTTAGAATAATAACTTCTAGTTCCATCCATGTTGTTGCAAATGGCAAGACTGCGTTTCTTTTGATGGCTGCACAGTATTCCATTGTATATATTTACCACATCTTCTTTATCCATTGTATAAATATTTCAACATACCTTTCAGATATGAATATCTGAAGAGGATGAGAAAGATAAGGAGTATGAGGAGGATAAGCATTACTACCTTATTTATAACGAGTGGCTCAATGAATAATTTGCCTTCTAGGACTTTTTTACACAATCCAACAAGAAGGAAGAAGGAAACAATGTCTATCTTTAAATAGTAGAATTCTGTCAATATTATCTTCTCAAATTATTGGGATTTAACCACGCTTTCCTTTAAGGAGAGGAAACTTTTTCAGGCAAGCTCATGTTCTATTTCTACCGAGGAAGCCTATTGCCTATTCCATCTCCAGCACTACCCACTTGCTGGAATTTCCTGATAGGTTTTCCGGACTCGTCAGGTAGGTAGACAGCAGATCACTTTCAGTTATTGTTGCTTTTGCTTCTGATTGTTAATGGAGATATAGAACAATTTGCCAGCTTCCCCGCCACAAACTTCACTCAGTAGTATTATTTCCATCCATAAATGATAAAGATGGATTACTAAATCAATTAACAAAACAATGACAACTTTAAAATCTCTTTAAATATCGGATTTGAAATTAAATTAAAAGACCTCTTGACCATCATAAAAAAAGTATGTTTATGTTGGTTTGCCTGCACTGATAGAGAAGATGATGTGGAGGTTTCCTCTGGATTATTTAAAATTATTTCATTATTCTAGGACCATAGATAGTAATTTACTTCCTGGACCATTACTCTTTATTTTTAAGTTGAATATGCTGTTTGTTGACTATTTATTTTTTTCTAACCTGTGGAGACCTTACTTTGAGTGCATGCTTACCTCTAAGATCAACTGGAAGCAGATCAAGAGGCACTGGTAGCAGGTAGGGTAAGAGTCTTGACCCCGTCTCTGTGACATTTGAATGCATAATTCTCACTAACTGAACTTATTTTCCCATAAAACTTTTTACAATAGCAAACTATTAAAAATGATGAATTATGCAGAAAATAATAAGTATTTTATATGTAACTCTTTATAGGTAGAGTCAGTCCATGCTAGCAAGTTCAGCAGTAATATGATTGGTAGGTCAGAGCTACATGGAGAGACCACAGACTACAAGGTTGTATTTTCCACATATTTACAGAATCCATTTTAAAGTGTCTTTGCAAAAATTAAAAAATAAAAAAAATAATAAAATGCCTTTGCAATAAGTTAAAAAAAAACTGGTCCTTGGTCCTACAGTTTCTCTACCCATCCTTTAATTGTATTAATAGCAAACAGAGACTTCTTCTATAATTTGACAACTGTCTCTAGAAATATCATTTAACAGATAATCTCATATTTTTTCAAGTCAAATATTGCTATTCTGTGATCTTTTTATTAATTAAAATACAATATCAGCCATTTGAAAATATATTAAACAATTCTGTCCTTTGAGGAAGATGTCAAATACCAATGTCCCTGAGATCGTTAACATTGCATAATATTCTCTTAAAGCTTCAAAGTAAAACCTCACTGTTTTGGCCCTATGATTTCTATTACTGCTGATCTATTGGAATCACGACATGACTAATTGCATTTAGTTCTGCAAATATGATAGTTCACATCTACTTATCATTAAAACCATGCCATTGGCATTATCTAAGGGAAATAAATGCTGATGTGAACAGCATTAGATTTCATAGTCAAAGCTACACTCTAGCTACATTGAATTGTGGGTCTTAGAATCTATGTCAAACTCTTTTAAACAAAATCCTCTAATGTACACATACTCATTCACATGCACCCTCCCACCCACACATACATACAATTTTCTATCTGAAATGTTAGTTAATGGATTTGAGGACTTTAATAAAAATATAGTATACCAAATTTTGAAGACTGTGTGACAGCAAGGAACAAATTGTTTAATGTTTCATTTTTCTACTGACAAATCCAATAAGTACAAGGGAGTCCCTAGATAATTTGATTTTTCTCTCTGTTGATATTTTAGAGTATATGCCATATAACACCATTAAGGACAAAAACAGTATTGAGGTCAGATGGTAAGGGTTGAGAAAAGTTCATATTTGTACTTTATTTTCAACCATTGGGAAAGAAGACAGGTGTTGCTCTTCAAGAATTAGGGGACATATGGGAAGATTCAGAAGCCACTTCAAAAATAAACGTAATCTAGTTTAAATCCACAGTTTTATTGGTCCCTACAGCTGCCACAAGAGATCATACTACCTCCCAAGTTCTAAATGATACTTACACGGCAAAAAAAAAAAAAAAAGTAAACATTGTAAGGTAGCCACCATACTGCAAGTAATCTAGCAAAAGACTGTGAAAGAGAAAGAAAGATGGAGATATATATACATATATATATATATATATATATATATTAAAGATTTTATTTATTTATTTGAGAGAGAGAGAAAAAGTGAGAGCATGAGATGGGCAAAGTTCAGAGGGAGAAGCAGATTCCCTGCAGAGCTGGAAGCCTGATGCGGGACTCGATCCCAGGACTCTGGGATCATGACCTGAGCCGAAGGCAGCTGCTTAACCAACTGGGCCACCCAGGTACCCCAAGAAAGATGGATATTGATTAAGAGACGTTGTCTAGAGTTCCGAAGAAACTTTTATTTATTTATTTTTCTAAGATTTATTTATTGGGGCATCTGGGTGCCTCATTTAAGGGTCTGCTTTCGACTCAGCTCATGATCCTGGGGTCCTGGGATGGAGCCCCATATTGGGCTCCCTGCCCAGTAGGGAGTCTGCTTTTCTCTCTCTGCCTCGCACCCACTCGTGCGTGGTCTCTTTCAAATAAATAAATATAATCTTTTTTAAAAATAAAGATTTATTTATTCATTTTAGAGAGGGAGAGAGGGAGAGGCAAGGGGAGGGGCAGAGGGAGAGGGAGAGAGAGAATCTCATGTAGACTCCCGGCTGAGTGTGGAGCCTGACACAGGGCTCAATCTCACAACCCTGAGATCAGACCTGAGCAGAAACCAAGAGTTGGAAGCTTAACTGACTGTGCCACCAAAGCAACCCCTGAAGAAAACTTTTAAATAATCCAGAGGAAAAAAATGAAATAAGTAAATGGAAGAGAATTTGCATGATCACTTATTTTACTTCATTTGTAAATGATCAGATCTAGATTATACCTACATAGGTATGAATGCCAAATGGTCCACATACACGTGCTATACACAAGCGAGAAAAAGATGTTTTGGAGGAAGGGACTCTAAATAGTTTGCAAGGACCATTTGATCATTTACTTGTTAAAACTGCTCATTGATAAACACTTTACAGAACCCTTTAGTTTAATTCTTCATTTTAAAGACGCTCTTGAGTAAACTGACCACCAAAAATATCCACATTCGGCACACATGCACGTGTAACACCTAAAAGGAATTTAAACATAAAAAAAAATAGAAAAGAAAGGAAGTGCTAAATTTTGAGTAAGGTGAGTAAGGTTAAATCGGTAATTTTCAGTAATTTTGAACAATAGCATGCAATTTATGTTTCCTTCCAATCGGTTCTAATCCCACATCAGAAGAATGTCGTGCTGGGGAAGTATTAAAAACAAGTAAGGTGAGACTGAAGAATTATTCCATGTTTAAACAGCATGAGGTCAGTGGAAGGTCATTTTCAGTGTGCAACGTGCTATGCCATGAACACATACTACTGCAGTAGTAGATACTACTATATTCAATAGTATAACACAGCCTACAGCAAATCAGAACATTAGGGACAAGAATCACCATGGAGGGCAGGGAGCAGAAGGCTGCATAGTGCTTGAGGGTGCGGGCAATGCATCTCTTAGGAGAAAAGCTGGCCGAGGGGCAGGAGACTGTTGAGCATGTGGGTAAGATAATATGACACAAAGACCTTATAAAGGAAGATGACATTTCTGACGTAATGAGTAAAAAGAAAAAGACAATTTCCAAATCTCTGAACTATATGTGGCAATAGGCTGAACACAGATATTAAACCTTTTTCATGTTAATAAATATAGAAAAAGAAAGGCTGGCTGTTGTGTCAGAGGATATTACAGATAATAAGGAGTCAATTAAGATATTATGGGTAGAAGAAACACTATTTCATTAGTGCTAATTCTGAATGATGCTGTGATTTCATAATTTAATTAAAATAAAAAAGCCCATGAGGATTAATAAGATAGTATTTTCAAGGTCCCTTAGAGAAAGGTGTTATACAAGTATAAAGTCTAGCCATTAACAACTATCTACATATTTCAATGATATATACTCTCACTCTGAAAACATATTTGAGGAACTATAATTAATCACTTCCATTTTAATTCTCTTCCAATAATTTACATAGGGCATTATAGAAAACTCATCAGCACGTCAGAACTAGGGACATAGTGAACTGGAGGCTGGGCTTTTTATTAAAATGATACAGATTAGGTATCTGATGTCACTGAGAAATATATCTATGATAAGTCATTGATACATTAGATTTCTTTCTCCATCCTGACAGTTTTCCATAGGGTCATCTGCCTCCGGCAGAGAGGCAGGGGCCATTCACAGATCTTTGGAGTTCTGACCACTCAGAGAACTATATGGGGCGTGTGTGTGTGTGTGTGTGTGTGTGTGTGTGTGTGTACTTGATACAAACATAAGGAGTCAGAGCTTTTCTGATTCTTATGATCCTCACTTGGGAATCAGACATTATAGTCTGGGAATGAGTTTGCATAATCAGAGTTTATGTTACGGGTTCTTGCTCTTTCCTAGAATTTCCTTCGCAGGAATGGAGGACAGGTTATGACAAAATAACTAAGAGGAGGTGGGGGAGGTAGAAGCACTCCTTAAGCCAAGAGATTTCTGGAACACAACTCCCAGAGAGCTCAGAGTAAGAAAAAGAAAAAGAAAAAAAAATATATATATATATATATCTTAAAGAGTGGAGATTCCTACTAAGTCTAGGTATCTTTACTTTAGTGTTTTTGGATACTGATGATTTTTGAAGGAATAAAGTTTAACGCTTTTTTCTAATAAAAAAAAACCCTTGTGATCCCATTGCCTGTGTTATTTATGTAAATCTGTTAATTTTCTTTGGCTATTAACTGCAGTATTTTTATGTGTCTGTTAAATAATAACTGGTTATTGGATTTGGGAGGATGGTTATGTTAGCATTGATTGTTTGAATCCCAACCAACAAGAGACAGATTAACAAAATAGCAGAACCAAGAACCTGTGGACAACATTTATAAAAAAATTAGCTAATAAAATATTCCCATGAGCCCTCAGGGACAAGCTTTTGAGATTAAACCACTGCCAGACACTAGCTATGGGCTACTTGAATCTTTATGGAGAAAGCAGAGGGAAATAATGGAACAGGTTGATCCTGAGAACCTAGAAGTAGTCAGGAAGTTTTAACTGGAAAGCACAGTGAGACACCTTGAAAACCGCAGTTAAGACTGAAAGTGGTTTCGCTTAGCCCAAGAGTTAGTGAGTGTAAGAGATGTAAGCTGGGTATGTCTTCAGAGCACAGGGGGCCACAACACTATAGGCTCTGCATCTCTCAAAACTGACATCCCAGAGCCCCACTCTAGGGGGGAAACTACTGGAGAAGAATCAAAACTAGACCAGGCATTGACAAAAGGAAATTAGAGAGAAAGAAGGTCCACGTAAAAGCAGGCAAGGGGAACAAATCCAGGAGATACTGGAAAACAAGCTACCAAATTTTTTTGGATCACTCACAAGAAAACAACACAAAAGGGGCTCTGTGTATTTAGAAAAGATATCTTGACCCCACCCTTTCCTAAAAGTTCAGAAAGACAAATTTCATATAAAGGAATAAGCTCCTCTTGAGGAATCTACCAAAGAATGATCTTCAAACGAGTCAAATGAGTAAAGGAGGCAAAATGATGAGGACTGAGGAGTTAATTAAGCATATGGTTACTTGTAGAACTAAGACTAAATGAGAGTTAAAAAAAGGGAGCGAAGGCTATTATTTAGGTAGTACAAATATGATACTAGTGAAAAAAGGACAGGAGAAATAATACATTAAAACATTTTATGGGCGCCTGGGTGGCTCAGTGGGTTAAAGCCTCTGCTTTCGGCTCAGGTCATGATCTCAGCGTCCTGGGATCGAGGCCCGCATCGGGCTCTCTGCTCGGCGGGGAGCCTGCTTCCTCCTCTCCCTGTCTCTCTGCCTGCCTCTCTGCCTACTTGTAATCTCTCTGTGTCAAATAAATAAAATCTTTAAAAAAAAACCATTTAATAAGTGTTTATGATTTTAAAATTATAATGATATATATTTAGAATTGCATATGTAATACTGTTATTCTGAGTCTATTACATGTATAACATGGCATAAACTAAATAAGTAATAATACTTATTAAGTATTACTTAATTACTTATACTTAATAAGTAAAATAAGTAATTCTATTATCCCTGAGTCTTTACCATTAGAATTTTTGATGTGGAATATACAGAAGAGATTTAATAATAAATAATAATAAATCCTAGAGTCCTGATATGAATGGGAAGTGTCCATAGAAATTCATAAGGCATTTTATTTTCAAAAAATTTTTTTTAGTGCCGTCTACTGAAAAGTTCTGGAAAACAGTCATTAATGCATCAGCAATGAGCATCCTTTGACCAAGATGTGGCTTTAAAATACCCTTCCCTACAAAAAGAAACCAGGACTTCTTCAAGAAAAGGCTGATTCTATGTCTATGGCAGAAACAGTACAAATGAGCCTTAGAAATTTTGTCACATCAGATTTTGAAGAAGCAAGCAGCAACCACAAGGATCATATCAGAAAGACTTGGGAACCAAAGCAAAAATATTTCATTTCCCCAAAATGGGGATATTTGAGCTTCAAAAAGAATAAGAATTGCAGCTAACTGAAATGCTTCAAATATGTTCAAATTCATAAGCTTATAACTATATTTAAAAAAATCTAATCCGCTTTTGGAAGATGATAGGAAACCAATGTGTTTTATGTTGAAAACTGGTAAATAAATGGACAGAATCAAGCTGTGGTCTTGGTTCTTTCCATTCAACTAGTCTTTTCTACATGAACTATACCACTGGCTAACTAAAGAGAACATGGGGGAAGCATCTCTTTAAAAAAATATTTCAATTAATAAATGAAAAAGAAATGCCAGAAGAAGCTTATAATTGCCAATGAATTAATGGATCTAGGCATTGAGCATCAGTGACTGTTCACATCCCAAAAAAGAAAGGCAACCAGACTTTACATGCCTCCTGAAAAAAGAATATACCAGCACTCAAGTCTTGCCAAAGGGATGGAGCAGAATCTAATTCAATCTCTGAATCTATCTTCTAACTTGCAGAAAATACAGAGGGCAAAGAGTCATGTCGCAAGATGCCATGGGTATGCAATCAGCAAATGCAGACTGCTGGAATGCTACAGGTTGAATGCGCTGGGAATTAGTATAAATACATTATAAGAAAATACTAGGGCTGGAGGAAAAACCTATAGACTGAAACACACTTGGTATTGAAAAAAGATGGGCAAGACTGAAAAAAAAAAACAACAGACTCTGTGTTCTAGGGAATTAAGGTCAGGATGATGGTTACTTAGTGGACAAGGAAGGGAGGGTGTGGGTATTGATACAGGATATGGAAAGGACTTCTGGGGGAGGAGATATAGCTATATTTCTTGTCTTAGGTAGGAGAGAAAATATCTGTCTTATAATAACTCATAATGCTATACATTTTTGTGGTTTTCTGCATCTGTGCTTTATTTTATAATAAAATGTTGAAAAATAAAAATAATAATAATCAGTTGTCAATCTATTGCCAGAAAGATATAACGAGTGGACAGCTAGTTCTGGTTTCCCTCAGCTGCCTCATTTTATATTCCTGTTTTTTCTACTTTTAATCTCTTATCTCTAACTTTCTAAGAAAAGTAACTTCATACTACTTGTTTCTCAATCCCTGAGCATGAAAAATAAGAATATTAATTTTCCCAAGGTATACTGTTAACAGCTTGGTGTAGGATTTCTAAGTTTCCTAAAATTAATGTCACCTCATTACTCACATACTGTTTATAGCATTTAAAAATGTGATACAAAGCTCACAAACTTAGGACAGGTGAACTGAAAATCACAGCCTCTCGCTCAGTTTTTCTCTGATTTCCTCTCCTCAACTCTTGAGCCTGTTACTCTTCTGCTTTTACTTAAGACCCATAAAACATTTAACTCCAACAAGATGACATTTTATGCACGTGAATGGAATACTACAGATATCAATGAGAGAGTATTTTATCCTGTTAAATTAATGCCTTTGTCCGAAAACGATATATACTCTAGCACTTAAAATTATGGATAGAAAGCCATAACAACTTGTAAGCAGTAAATCTCCCTTATAATTACCTGTTCTGCCTTTTCTCTGGGTAAGGGAGTATAAGTTTGCATAGGATAACTGTAATCTACCTTTTTTTATTATCATTGCTTGATTTAATCTTTTCAAGGCTTATTAATGTGCCATTTTTTCTCCAAAAAAGCTTTGTACTTCACTGACTCCCATTTCTTTTTATAATAGCTCAAAATTAGAGTCCCTTAAGAATCAATTGCATTTGATCAAAATTCAAACAACTGGATTTTAGAATGAGCACTAGCTTCAAGTCAGACAGACCTATATTTCATTTCCAGGCTCTGTATTTACTTAGAGGGAAATTACTTTATCTCCCCAAACTTTAATTTCTTCATCTATAAAATGAAGACCATAAGACCAGTATCACAGGGTTGTTGTACAGGTTAAAGGAGATAATTCATCTAAAATATTTGATGCATTTCAGATACGCTTTAAATGACAGTTACTCTCCCTCATCTGTTAAGTATTACATTCTCAAGTTTACGTTTTATGCTAGAGTGGATTTATTTCCAAAATAGTTACTGAGCAAGAAAACATTTTACTTGACCAGGAATATTTGCAGTTTATTGTTTTGTTTTTGTTTTTTGAGTACAGTTGACACACAATGTTACATTAATTTCAGGTATACAGCGTAGTGATTCAACATCTCTATAAGTCATACTATCTTCACCATAAGCCGTAGCTACCATCTGTCACCATACAACGCTATTACAGTATCATTGACTATATTCTTGATGCTGTGCCTTTTACTCCTGTAACTTATTCATTCCATATCTGGAAGCCTGTATCTCCCACTCCCCTTCACTCATTTTGCCCATCCCCTCACCACCCTCCCCTCTGGCTATAAATATAGAGAACAAACTGATGGTTGCCATATTTGCAGTTTTAAATGACTTTAAACTTCTTCTTATCCTTATTTTCCCCCACATTTATTNCCTCCCCTCTGGCTATAAATATAGAGAACAAACTGATGGTTGCCATATTTGCAGTTTTAAATGACTTTAAACTTCTTCTTATCCTTATTTTCCCCCACATTTATTTTGGTCAAAAAAACACAGTGGGACTGTATCAGATATGCATTCAGTAATCTACAGCCTATATTCCTAAGTGATGGATTCTTGTCCTTATTTTAGATTGTCTCTTTTCAGACATTTATATGTTTAAATCTGCTATATTTGTGATCTGCTTGAGATTTGATAGCCTCTTTTTTTATTTGCTTTTAACTTAGTAAGTGCTGACAAATGGATAGACAATAATCACCTCTTAAAAAATGGTCTTTCTTGTTTCTGATGATCACAACTTCCTCTCATAACGTTGAAAACAGTGAGAATCTTCACTTTGAACAGCACAGAAAGAACCATTTAAGTTCTACAACTCTAAGAGTGTGGATTGCCACCCTCCCCCGCCAACCCCTGCTCACCACTGCCCTCACAGCCCCTTTTTCTGAAGTATGTAAGTCACAGGAGAAAGAAAAGGCAAATGACATGATCTAGGAAAGTAAGGAAGGATAGTTTGTTTTGTTTTGTTTTGTTTTTCAGTAAAAGGAGCTGTGATACCTTTCTAGGTATGACCATGTTTTCAACTTGGTATTGCCTCTGTAGTCTGATTCCAGGGTGGTAGAAAGAACCCTAAGCTCAATAACTTAACACATATCTCCTTTCTTTTTCCAAAAAAATTTTTGAGCTTTCCCGATGAATATGAAAATCTATCCAAAGTTGAAGCTGACTCCCCCTGGCTGGAATATGTGTTGTGATGTTGGAAGTGGGATATGGTGAATTTGGGGGGCAGAGGCATGATGGAGTATACCATCTCCAAGGTCCTAGCCAAAAGGAAGAGGAAGACATTTCAAATATTACTGTAAGGAAAAGTCCAAAAGCCAGCACTTTTCATCCATTTACAATTCTGCTGTGGACCATGAGGTGCCATTCTGAATCCTTGTTCATTCCACAAGTTGATGACCTTGTGAAGATATCAGAAAGAACTCTGTTGGCCAGTTTCTCTGCTTTCCTTTCAGTGGGAAAGTTTCTACTCTGTAACAATCATGATTTGAAACACTTATTTTTGGTGTGCATGAGAAAGGAAAGAGGGCTGAATTAAATATGTCAAAACTGCCATGCTTGCTCTAGTAGACAAGTATTCCAGAATTCTACATGTAAAAATGTAAATGTTCGCAAGGAGTCTCTTCTTTTAAAAAATCCATTACTTTATGACTGTCAGCATATTTGAAAAATAAAGATCCTTTCCAATTTCTTTGAAGCTAACAGAATCTGTTTCTTAGTGATTGTGTCAGAGGTTTAAAAGCTGTTGCTCTCAGTTTTTTCCTTAACATTTAAGAATCTGTTCCTTTTTTGAGTCTGTCAAAGGCTTTTAACAAATTGGAAGATTGTTGCTCATTCAGTTAGATTTTTTTTTTTCCTGGATGAACACGATACAACAAATCTGTTTTGGTGTCTTTAAAATCCGAGTTTTGGCTTATTAAAATAGTTAAATATTGGTTGCTCTCTTTACGGCTTTGGGGTTGTTCTTTCAAAATAGAATTATTCTTGTATTTGCCCTATGTTCCAGACCACTGGTTTCATAGCCAACCGGACCAATAGTTTCACATAATCAGATGCTTGGTTAATAAGGAATGACAAGCACACTGCACTCCTGGCACCTTCAGAACTATTACAATACAGTCAATGAATTGTTACTAAGGACACTGTCAAAATATAATGGTTCTAAAGGAAGGTTTGGAGAACAAGAGAAAGAAAGTTGTTTTGAACATTGTCAAATATAAATAATTAAGACATTCTCATCCCTGTGGTTTGGATTCTATTTATAGTTTACCTAGCATAAACATCTAAATTTTTTTCTGTAGGATATGCAGAATAAAAATTTTGCTAGTTGAATATCATTGATGAGTTACCTGAAATTATATTTAGCAAATAACTATATAAATACAAATATAGTAGACTTTTATATATATATTTAGTGTAATCAATATATATAATTATATATATAATTGTTTACTTGGAAATGGTCAAAAAGTACTTACAAACCATTTCAAAAATTACCTTGGTTGAAATCCATATACATAGCATTTTCATCTTTTAAAAATTATTTTACCTATTACTATTTTTATCACCAAGGGCCTAGAAAAAATGACACTGACAGAGAGATTCAGACAGACTAGATTCTGCTAGAAACAGCTATTTTGCCCATACAAAATGTTGTCTTCAAAANCGATCCCAGGACCCTGGGATCATGACCTGAGCCGAAGACAGCGGCTTTAACCCACTGAGCCACTCAGGCGCCCGCATTTTCATCTTTTAAAAATTATTTTACCTATTACTATTTTTATCACCAAGGGCCTAGAAAAAATGACACTGACAGAGAGATTCAGACAGACTAGATTCTGCTAGAAACAGCTATTTTGCCCATACAAAATGTTGTCTTCAAAATATAATCTCAAAACCCCCTAAAACACCTCTAAAAGCCAGTAACTGCACAATCTGAAATTAGAATTAAGGGTTAGAGTTTAATCTCATAAACATTTAAGATCAAATTAAAGATTCTATCCTGCTACTCATCAGCATCTTAT
The DNA here is from genome assembly GCA_002007465.1 of Ailurus styani. Classification (NCBI taxonomy): domain Eukaryota; kingdom Metazoa; phylum Chordata; class Mammalia; order Carnivora; family Ailuridae; genus Ailurus; species Ailurus styani. Next base: position 1,302,120 of record LNAC01000174.1, on the reverse strand, counting down.
AGTTCAACCAATTTCAATTTCTAAAGGGCATTACAAAGTGATAAAATATTGTTTTCCACATGTTAAATCCTTTTAAAGAAGGAACAGAGAAATATTAGCCTACATGAATCATAAACAAATTAAATACATTATTACCATTGTCACTGTTATTACTGATTATGATAAGCACAATATTCTCTTTGGAAATCAGAAAAAGCTAGATCTCTATTCAGTATCTACCTCCGTCCTGCCAGAGTATTGAAATTCTGAGGCTATTATACTATATTATGCATGGATTAGCCACGGTAGTAAAATAAGTTGTATGATATCAATTTGTTTTGTCAAATAAATGACACACCATCAGGTAGAGACATCTGGTTCCCACCTTGAATATAATGTTATCACTTTAGTGCAATCAGTTGAAATACTGTGCCTCAAGTGATACTACTCATCATTTGCTTGGATTGCTTAAAAATATTCTAAAAATAATTGCAACAATTATCCCATAATAATCTGTCAAATAGTTAGTGCACTGTAGATGTGATAAGAAAGAATTCAAGACATGTGTTCCAATATTTGAAGGAAAAAAAGTCAAATTCCCAGTTAAATTATTATTCATGAATTTAAAGCACTGCGATCTCTAATTCTTCTTTCTGACTTAACTCTTTGGTCCCTAAAACAAGCTGATCTCTGTGTCTGGACTACCCTCTCCCAACTGTTACTATTTTCAGGTTAGGGTTTTGTTTCGTTTTGTTTTTGTTTTTTCTTTTTTTTTTTCCCTCTTGATCTTCTTTAGTCATATTAATTGTAAATCTTTGCCTATTTTATTTCTTCCTCATTAGCCCAAATGTTTCTTGAGGGATAGCATTTAACTCATCTTTGGAAATTCAGGGTTCCCAAAATACACTAGATCTTTGTAGGAACTTAATAAATCCTTGTGTAAAGAGTGTTATGTAGCACTAATTCAGGAAAACTGCAAGCACCTGAGCCATTGTCAGGGAGGGGTATGAAGAATGAAAAAAAAGTGCTGAATATGATAGATATTCAAAAGAAAGAGCAGTTTTCATAGCAAATTATGTACCGTAGCAGGAGGTAAATAATAACAATAGCTAATCATAGCTGGTAGTAGCTATTACTGTACACCATGCATTATGTAATATCTCATTTGATCCCCACAACAACCCACAAAGTGCCTACCATTATTATCTCTACTTTATATATGAGATACCTAAATCACAGAGAACGTAAGCAAACTTCAAGGATTTAAGCATGTATACTTGAGAGAACACAACTGGCAGAAATATGAACTATCAGAGGAGAAATAGTTTGGATCACTGTCTTCTCTATTTCATTATTTTGTAGTAAGTTTTCGCATTAAAACAACCAATTTCAAAGGACACATCTATATTTAAACACAAATGATGTTAAAACTTATATATAATGTTTATGTGATAGCAATCTCTTTTCAAAGAGTAGGTATTTTAAAACAGATATAAGAAATAAAAAAGCATAAACTTTAAATTTAACAGCTTCACAATTTGGACTAGGACTAAGATTGACTTCTACTAGACAGGAATTACCTATTACCATAGTCACCATGGTACTTGGAGGATAACAGAAGTCATTTGAAATGGTGACTCAATTATCTTGTGGCTAGACCTTCTAGCACTTCTGAGGTACTATATATATATATATTAAGAAAATGGCAGAAATGGTGCTTTAATCAAGTAATCAACCTGCCAAATGTTCAAAATTAAATGTGAGTTTCTTGGAAGAGGTCAGAGAAAAGAATAGTAGAAAGCCTTTTTATTAACATAGAAACATGCAAAGGTGTGAAATATCAATTTATGATAACAATGTGACTTCTGCTATTCAAATGTAAAGGGTTACAGTGAAAACTGTGTAATATTAGCAATATCACAGTGAAAACTGCATGTTATTAGCAAATAACAATGTATCTGACCTTTCTGAAAAAATATTAGGATATTTTCCAAAGTAGAAATATAGATTTGGATATCCTGTTATGCCTCCCTAACCACTGAAATTACGTTTGGCCTTGACTAAGTCATATATTTTCTGCAGTTTAGTTCCCCTAGAGCAATGTACCTATTTTTAGGGTAGGCAAGTGATTATAGATTTGAGAATTAAAAGGTAAAAAATAATGACAAAGCATTATTCTTACTTTAATATGTTCAACCAAATAAAAAAAAGAAGTCAATTAGAAAAGCAATCAAGTTATTGAAATCTCAGGGAAAGACATTACGGACATTATTTTTTCTCCCACGAGTTTAAAGTGAATTGAAATGTAACACTTGGTTGTACAGAAATTACAGCCTGTTCTTTATGAATTGTATGCCTTGATTCAGAGTGAAAGTCAGGGCCAACATTTTAGGTGCTGTGTCTTTTGGAAGAATTATTACTTTTAAATACTGGATTTTTTTAAAAAAAGACAAATCCCCAGCCTCATCTAGTTAGAGTTTCTCTTTCCAGCTCCGTAAGACAGAACAAGAACCCAGGCAATGGAAGAAATAATTTTTTTCACTCCCCTTCCCAGGTTCCCTGATGTTTTAAGCCTGAGTATAAACAAGCTGTCCCTAAAATCATGACCCCCATTTGGGCTCTCTAGGTAACTGAAGGCAAAATGGCTTTCTGGCTAGGCAGAGTATACAAAGATACCAAAAACCTACATAAATTTTTTGTTGTTGTTCTCTGCCCTCTTAATCAAGGGGCTGGAGTTAATCAAACTGATTTGAAGTAGGGTTAGAGATAAGGAAAAAGAAATTCAGGGGGAAAAAGTGTGTAGCAAGAAAAGTTCTCACATTTTTGAAAACCTGGGGTCTGACAAAATTAAAATGGATAAGACCTAAAATAAATGAGCTAAATTTCTTAGCACCTTTAAATAGTTTGTCACAATGGATTTTTAAAAAATCATTTATAAATCATAATTCATTTTTATTATCATACATTGTACTTACAAATTAAAGACATATGGAAATAATTAAATAATACTAGAATCAAAATAAAAACTGGTGTAAACATTTCATAACATTTAGCGAATTCATCCAAAAGCAATCAAGTAACTAAAAACTGATGTATTGTAGAATTTACATGTAGATCACGTGGCTCATTCAGTAAGAGTTTTAGTAGAACCATGAGCATATTCTTTGTGCTTCTTTCTTTATTCAGAAACTAGAGTTATTATCTGTTTAAATGAAAGCAGGTGTGAGATGGCACATTTACAAATACTTTAAAAGTAGCAAATTTGAGTAACTAAAGGGTTTAATGGCAATTTTATTATCACTAGCATCCTGCTCAAACAAATATGATTTATAAATCTTAAGCTATCCTCCTCACTTATGGGAAGGCTGTAAAATTACATAACATTTGCCTTTTCAGATTACCGAAACAATGAAGTGGCTTCAAGTTGTTTGCCTCATGCCTCAAGGGGAAATTATGTTTGGACATAACTCTTTTGTGTCCTGGCTGGTGTAAATTTGTTATAGTACAAATTGTGAAGAGGTACTAAAATGGTGTTCAGGGATTTGTCCAATTAATGATACCCATTCTTATCCTTGGGCTAATAAAATGGACTGTGTTGTATTATGGGTGACTAGCAAGACCCAAGTCAGGTAATTTTAGATTTTAAATTAGCCTTCACCCATCTAAAACCTTGCTAAGAGCATCCAGCAAAAAAGTGGCATTTAGTATTGAAGTCAGCAAATCTCTCTCTTATCAATGAATTTTGGGTACTGAATTGGAAAAGTCCTAAAAATGCATTAAAAATTAAGTTAACACACTCTAAACCAACTGTCAGCCAGTGCTTCCAGCTGGAGCATTTATGATGCAATAAAATTAGAAGGTTGGAAAGAAAGCACACTCTACACAAATGCACAGGATTTGAAAGTCAGACTTTACATTTTAAGGTTTTTGATATTTCAGTTGAGCTTCTGCTCTGTATGCCCACAAAAGTACCCTTTCAAGTCACAGAAGAATGCTACCCTAAATGTAAACTCTTTTGTGCTCTATTTCCCAAAGACAGGAGGACTTAGGGAGCTTTGCTGGAGACCATGGTGCTCTGATGCACTTAGGATGACTTACTGAACATAGCAAACCTTGGGAATTATTTAAAATTCACCTTTTAATCTACAGAAACATTGAGAAACAGAAAACTTTTTCAAAAATGATATACTGGGGGGAAATCCTATATACTCTCCTTAAAAATGACTTTAGTAATTTTATAGATGGTCATGATGCTAGCATGAATGGTGATGATATTGTTGGTGATGACAGGATCAGTTCTTATATGCTCAGTGAATGTCTGTCATGTACTTCTCATGCATTACTCAATCCTCACATAAACTCGAGGGGAGGCACCCTTGTTACCGTGGGTGCCTACAGAAAAGAACACTGAAGTTCAGAGGTATTAGATAAACTGACAGTGTCACAGTAGGCATATGGCTGAGCCCAGTTAGGAGCTCAGGTATGCCTTACTACAGTTTTGATCCTTTTTTTTTTCTTAGTTTCTATCCTTAATCATCCTACCATTTTATAAATCGAGGATGTTCAAACTCCTCCAAAAAATATACTATCTGGTATCTCTTTAAAATATTTTTATTTCTTCAGCCTTCAGAGTTCTTAATAAACTATTTGCCTCTAATTGCTTTCACCCACAGAGAAGTCACGTCAGTTACCATCGAAATGCAGCTGCCTGTAGGAGGGAAGAGGCTGGGAATGTTTGTCCACACAGGAAATAAAAACTGCTTAAAATCGCCTCTCATACTTAAGAAGGTAATAACCACAGTTAGAGGTTGTTCTGGTCATTTAAACCAGCATTTTATTTTTTACAGTGTGTGTTACTGAGACCTTTAATGAGCACAGTTGGAGTGGGGAAGCTTTCTATTTCTGAAAGCCAAGGAACATCTCCAGTTTCATGGTGTTCCCTCACAGTACATGAGAATGTGCATTCACTTAAGCCCAAGGACACAACTTATTAACACATCTCTTGACAGTCCATATTTTTTCCCTAAGAGGTTTTGCATTTACAGAACGTTTTCTCCTTGCATTTGGAAATCAAAGGAAGAGAATCCAAATCTATGTGACTATAAAACATCTAATTGATTTTATTTTTGTTTAAGACTTTTTCATCTTGGCTGTGAATTTGGGGTTACATTTGGTACTTCTTTAGATTTAAAAGAACAAGCACAGAATGCAAAAATTCAAAAAAGGTAAAAAGAACTAAAATTATTAGCCTTTAAGGGAGAAGGCTTTGACATCAGTTGGTAACAGCTAAATTTAGATATCATTCTGCTTAAAACAGAAAGACATGAGTCTTTACCAATAAACTATGTAGCTTACACCCAACCGTCATCTAAAAACATAATTTAAAGAATTTAAAATACGTATAAAGAAATGCTTCATTTTTAAAGTCATCACTTACTCCACTTAATTCCATTAAAGAAACACTGATAAAGCACATCTATTTTTTTTAAGCACATATATTTTATCTAAAGAACAAAAGTTGGCTCTGTGAGGGTCCAATGGCGAGCAAGTTTAAACTCTATGTACAAATAGTGGAGATGGGGCTTGTGTCTAAATAGGCTTGACATAAAAGAAATAGGTAATGAGTATTCAAAAGAGGTAAAAGATAAGATGGAGGAGCACCTGGGTAGCTCAGTGGGTTAAAGCCTCTGCCTTCAGCTCAGGTCATGATCTCAGGGTCCTGGGATCGAGCCCCGCATCAGACTCTCTGCTGGCAGGGAGCCTGCTTCCTCCTCTCTCTCTGCCTGCCTCTCTGCCTACTTGTAATCTCTCTCTCTGTCAAATAAATAAATAAAATCTTAAAAAAAAAAGATAAGATGGAATACAGTAGAAGCAGGTAAGTGACCTGTCCTGACATATCTGACATCATGTCCTACCTTACTCTCCCCCTCACTCTCTCTGCTGTGGCCAGACTAACCTCCCTGAGGTTTCTTGAATTGCCAGACACTCTTCAGTCTTGGGGTCTTTGCACTTGCTTTCTTCCCTGCCGAGATCTATCCATAAGTATTGCTCTCTCATTTTCATCTAAACTTTCCTCAACTGTTTCTCAGTGACACCTTCCCTCATTGCCCTATTTTAAAAAAGACAACCTCCCTACCCACTCACTTCCCGTTGTCATTGCCTACCTTATTTTTCTTCTTAGCTATTATTTTCAAAGGTAGTATAATATTTTCTAACTTACATATTAACTGTCTCCTTCTTACCATCTATGAGTCACAGTAATTTGTTTACTATTATTAGAACTTGGACTCATTCTAGCATATAGTAGGCACTCAACAGTTATTAGTTATATAAATAAACGAAGCATTGAGTAGTTTAGGGTGAGGGTCCTTAAGACAAAATAATTTAAAAATTTAAGATAGTAACTAGAGTAGTATCAGGATCCAAGAAAGTCTTGATTTACTAAGAAAACTAAGGTAGGTTTTAAACATATTTGAAGGCCAAGGAATATGAGGCAGGGACCAGAGAAATAAAAAAAGAATTAAGAAAAAATATTGAAGATCAAAGTCTTGAAAGAATTGCAGGACACAGGCTTAGAGACATAAGTAGACTAATTAGCTTACTCCAGGGGAACACCTCAGCCTTTACGACAAGATCAAAGGAAAGCAGAGAGCTAGGTGAGAATAAAAAAGGAGCTCGTAAATGTGAGAAGAATGAAACAGGAAAGATACTTTTTCCAGGACTATTGGCTGAGAATGAAGCATGCAGTGCAGAAACTGGGGGCTTCTGGGATGGTAAAAGTTAGAATAGCTATTCAATAGAGTGCAAAAGAGAATTACTGAAGATGAGTAGAATGTCTTTTATGAGTAGTGAGAGAATCTGACTGCAAGTATACACTATGCAACTAAAGAGCAGTCAATCAGCTGTCTGATGTGTATTCCCTATCATCCTTGAGAAAGCCCAGACAAAGAATACTGTGGGTGTCATCCAGACCAAAGGACAGGAAGATCGGAGTGGCAGAATGGCGGGCAGGACAGCCATGAAGAAAAAAAAAGTGAGTATATGTTTAGAAAGGCATAGTAGGCACCCAAAATAGGACTGTTCCTATGTTGTTTGTACAATTTAAGTAATCATGCAGATGAAAGAATCAAGGCTAGATTCAGTGATGGAGACTAGTGGGGTGGTAACATGCTAAAACTTGTCATTAAAGTTGTGTGTAGCCCCAATAATCCATAAGGTTCCAAATATGCCTTAATTTCATCATCTATAAAATAAAGATGACATTAGTACCTATGTCATATATTTACTGTGATGATTAAATAAAATTTATTTTTATCCTAGGGACAAAAAATTATTTGAAGAGGGATTAAAAACTGATATAAATTTAAGATAAAGTACCTAAAATAACATCTGGCTTAGAATAAGCACAGTATAAGTGTTGACTTTAAGGAGTAACAATGTGATGGTGAAGTGTTGAGGATCTTTTCTCCTAAAAGCTATTGGTTCTTTGTTGGTGGTGATTGAGAAAACCAAACCTCCTGGCCCCGTGGTTATTAGCACGCTCTCCACCTCATAAAATTACTGATAGATAACAGGGTAACCATCTGTAACAGTTGTTCACCAAAGCAAAATTCTTAACTGCTTGTATAGTAGGTGAAGTGGTGGTTAGAACACTAGTATGACTGAAGAAAAGAGAACATGGGTGTGTGTGTATGCGTGTGTGTGTGCATTTGTGTGTGTCTGAAATGGAGACAAATATTTCCCTCAACTGGGTTTATGTCCCAATAACCCCATTATAAGTTGACAATTCTGTAAGCTGAAAATGCTTCTAATACACCTAACCTACCAAACAGCACAGTCTAATTTAGCCTAACTTAAATGTGCTCAGAACGTTTCTATTAGCCTCCAGTTGGGCAAAATCATCCAATGCAAAGCCTATTTTACAGTAAAGTGTTGAATAGCTAGTGTAATTTACTGAATACTGAAAGTGAAAAAAAGAAGAGCTGTATGGGTACAGGTGGTTGTAAGTGTCAGTTGTCTACCCCTGCAATCACATGGCTGACTGGAATCCCCAGCTCGCTGTGCCACTGCCCAGCATCAAGAGAGTATGGCACACATATCACTAGCCAGGGGGAAGATCACAATTCAAAATTGGAAGTACGGTTTCTACTGAATGTATACTGCTTTTGCACTATTGTAAAGTCCAACTGTTAGAAGTTGGGAACCGTCTGTACGCTACCGTCTGTAGCAGCTTTGCATATTATAATAATATCTTAGCTAGTCTTCTTGTGTTTTTCTTATTTCTTCTAAGATTGATTCTTTATTTTGATCTCTACTCATGCTTGTATTTTTAGTACCTAAACAAGTATATATTTATTACTGTGTGTATATACATGTGTGCACATTTAAGTGCATAACATATACCTAATAAATATTTATTACATGAATAAATGGTTTTCCAAATGAGTTGCCTAAAAGCTATGGCATCATTCCATGGTCTGAATTTTCTGTGGCTATTTCTTATCTATACAGAATACACTTTGAGCTTCTAACCCTGGAATTCAAAGCCCACCGCATTCTGCCCCTAACTTCTCTTGCAAACTTTACTCCAGCCAACAGACCAGTTTATACTTTTCTCGACATCTCAAGGCACACCCTATCTCTGAGCCTTTTTCTCTTTGTCTGTGTTTAGAATACACTTTTGCCTGGTTTACTTACTTACTGCTAATGCTCTATTCAGGCCCTTCCTTCCTTTTCTATTTGCCCCAACCTTAGATTAACTTCCCTCTGAATGTTTGTTGAACTTAAAATCTGTATCCTCTCTGAGACCAATACATAACAGATGCCCCCAAGTGCACATTACTACTAAAATTATGAGGGCGTGTAGTTTGAACATTCAACAGTAGATGTTGAAGGGATGAAACATTTGAGAATGAATTTTAGAGAGAATTCACCCTTCTGCGCATGCATGATCATCAAGCAAAAACAATAATGAGATTAAAAAAGAAGAATGAATAGGTATACACTTGGAAGCCAGTTGCCGACTCTATAGCACTAAAATGACTATGGGGACCACCAAAGTAATTTGAAACAAAAACAATGTTAACCTGTAAAATACAATACACATAGATGATAAAATTAGACTAGTTTATTTCTAGATAATTTTTTTTGACCAAAATTCTGGTAAGTTCAGAACTTTGTATTTTCCTTCCTTCTGATTTATTGATGACCCATGCCTACTGTCAATCCTTTAGTACTGATACTATGGAGAAGCTTATGGTAGAATTCACGAAGTGTCATCATAAACCAGTATTTCCATATACATAACTCAGAAAGTACAAACATGTTAGCACTGTTATCCATTAATATTTGGGAGAAGACACTCTTTGATTTGGATTTTTTTTTTTTTTTTTTTTTTTTTTTTTTTTTTTAGAATGAAGATCACGTACTTAGAAGCCTTCAAGGCAGGTAACATGCATGAATGAGTATGGAGTGAAGAGTGCAGATACAGAACACATCCACTGTGGAAGGCTGTGGCTTGGTGTCAGGGATTCCGGCAAACACTGGTCAGAGCTGCCCTTTTAGAGCTCCTGTTACTTAGCTCCAGCACCTTTGCCATTGGAGAATGTAGGCCTAGTTATTACTAATTATTGGGAGAAGTTGGGACCTTGACTTTTTAATCTGACATTTAAAGATTTTAAAACTTGACACAAATTCATCTAAAATATTATGGATCAAACCGAACACATCTCTGGCCCTGATATGGCCTGCACACCACCATTTTGCAATTTTTGCTTTTGATTCCTATGATGATCTTCTTCAATATCACCTCAATTCAATAATCATATAAAAAACTTACCAATAAGATGTTAAAAATAACCATTATACTTTTAATAATATATTTCCACATGGCTGAAAAAAACCCTCTTATCTAAAAATAACAGGAAAAGCTTAAAAACCAAGAGGCAAGGAACAGGGGTTTTTAAGGGAAAATGTAGATTGCATGATATTCTTGTCCCTATTTCATTCAGTGTATGCCCTCTGGGCTGACTATTTTCCTAAAGCAATAATCCAGATGTCAGCTCTGGGTCTTCTGTATCAGCAGACATTTTGAAAGGTATTATATTTTTAGAACTCTTGCACTAGGGCTGCTATTGCTACCATTAATCTGTTAGTCTCTGCCTTTGCTAGGAAGGTACTATGAAAATAGTCTCTGAAAGGCAATACCTTGATAGTGCATAAATGGGAGAAACAGGGAAACAGGTTATACATGGAAAAGGCTTCTGCAACATGCATTGCTCAGCAAAAGTTGCAAAATATTGCCCCACTTCCACCTACATCCTGCATTTTCAGTAACAGATTTCAAGGGGAATTCAGTTCACATTATTTTCATTAAAAGAATGGCTTTGGAGCTATCGTGTGCCCATGCAACCTCAAAGGAACTTTTCCTAATGACCGAAAGTCATGTTTCTCTTCAGCAGTTAACATAACTCAAAAATTGGAAAGGGTAAAATATGCTCTTAGCTTGGAAGTCAAACGGCCAAAGTAAGTTCTGAACGCTTTGCACAGTAAATGATTTTTTGTTCCCGTAAAGAAGGAGCACACAGCGGAAGCCTCAGTTCCTGCAGTGAAGCAGGTTTGCAATAGCTATTACCTTCAAAAGGAGAGGGAAAAGAAAGCAAAGGAACCAAAACAAATACACAAACCCCACCCAGCTAATGGCAATAAATGTGAAAGGCGCAATAGCCCCCAGAAGACAAAAGGAGAGCAGTTCTCTCACCCTCCTTTTCCCATCTGCCTTTGTCCCTTTTTCATTGTTGTGCATTTAGGATGTTGCATTTTTTCATCAAAATTTCACAACAGGACCTGAGTACTTTGATCAAAGGGTATTTTGTCCTCCTGTACAACACTTATCACTAAGCACTTTAACTGGCTAAACTTTTTAGCCAGTTAGGGCTTTTCCCATCATACTTTTAGCCTTCGGCTTAGAGAGCATCTTGAGAATTAAAAAAACAAAGTGAATAATTTGAATGCTAGCTGAACAAAAGTGGATTTGGAGAATCACAGAAAAATGCTTTTGTGCCACACACTCTTTGCCCCTCAGTCCTAAGTGTTCTTCTTGAGAATGTCTCCTTAGCAGTCTCCCCATGCCACCCCCACCCTGCTCAGTACAGCCATTCTCTGGCACTGGCAAAGGGCTCCATGATTGTCCTTCTCTGCGGGCCCCTCCGCTAATGCTCCTCTTGCTTTTGATGAGCTAGGAACAGACTTTTTGCTGCATACGGAAACAGTGGTTGTGACAAAATTACTCAACTGCACTCAGAATGGTTTAAAATAATAAAAGTTTGAAATAGACAACTGTCAGAGTGAGTTTAAAACAAAAGAGAATGAGTAAATGAACAAATCATTCTCAAAAGGTTTTTTGAAATAGATTAATTTATACTTTCTAAGACATCTGCATTGGTATTTTATTCTGCACGGATGCTTTAATATTGCTCTTCTACTGATTTGCTTGCTATCAGTTTTCAACGTGTATGATTTAAAGGACCATTTAAAAAGTATTAGAAGCTGACTTAGGTTTTTACATTTCAAGCTTCACTTATCAGAACAATTCACTGAACTGTCCTAGGCAGAAGGAAGATCTTTCCTACTTTATTTAAAGTTAAGGGGAAAATACACACATATAATTAATGGTGAAATGCCAGTTGAATGCTGTTGTTGCAAGATGTAGGTACCTGGCTATAAACTCTTTCTTTTTTCAGCATTTGGAAGGAAAGATGTGTTTAGAGTTCAAGTAACTGAGGATGTTGGAGTGACAATTCCTTATGACTGGAGAAAGTAGTCATAGATAAGACATTCACTGTCAAGAGAAGAAATAAGATGGAAATTTCTTATTTTACCAGTTGAAAGAGAATGACTGAGAAGGCAAATTTGGAGACAAAGAAGTGCTAAGACAACTGCTGCCTGAGCCAGCAAATCTCTGAAGGCAGAGGACATGCCTTGTGGCTGGTAGCTCTGGGCAAAATTGATGGCATTTTGATCCCCAAATGCACCGAACACTTAGAACCTTATGTTAGCATTGAAAATGAGCTCATTCCAAAGTAGAAATGGAGGTGAGTTAGAAAGGAGCTTTATAATCCAGCATGAGGGTAAAAGCAGAATTACAGGAAGTTATTCATACTGGCTTAGTGACTATTCATAAAATCAAATACATAGGTTAGTGAACATAGTTAAAAATGGAAAGAATATATACAAGCATGATGTTAATTCTGAGGTGGCATTATTGAACAACGTTATATACCTAATTTCTTAAATAAGGATGAAGTAGAAATGTAAATGTGAGCTAAACATCTAATGAACCATGTCTACAGCATGATATAGCACTATTCTAATGTTTAGAGTCAGAATATCTGAATTCTGTAGCAGGGTATTCCTTTTACTAAGTATCCACTTCTGTCTGATGGGTTCTGCCTTGTTGGAGCCTAAAATGTTAGGTCAGAGCCAGCAGGCTCCAGCTTGGGGGTGGGGGTGGGGGCAGTTCTAGTTCTTGCTGCCTCTGACAGATGGGAGTATTGGCAGGGTGCTTCCAGAACAGGACTTCTCCTTGAGATGAACTTTGCAGGGAACAACTGGTCACTGACACTCACATCAGTTAATTGTCCAAACCTGAGCTGCAAGGACACTGCAGAGGGATAGCCAGCTAGTGTGAAGTTGGAAAGACTAAATAAAGCAATAGAGCAGTGAGGGAAGAAAAAATAAAATGGTAGGTGGTACATTAGTACTGCCAGTCAAAATCATATAATATCACTGCTGACCCTTCCAAATTTTCACTGAAGGCTCTTGGAGGAGTGACCCACCTCACCATGCTAGACTTCTTGAGAAATGTCTGTTTAAAAACTTAAGATCCATATAAGTACTCTACAACAGGGGGTCAGAAAACTTTTTTCCTATAAAGAGCCAAATAGTAAATATTTTACGTGCTGGGGTCCAATGTTTTCTGTTTCAGCTACTGAACTCTGCCATTGTAGTGCAAGCGCAGCAATAGATGATATATAAAATAAATGAGCCTGGCTGTATTCTAATAAAACTTTCCTTAGAGACACTGAAATTTGAATGTTATATAATTTTACATTATATAAAATATTATTCTTAAAACTTTATTTTTTTCAACCGTTTAAAAATATAAATGCATTCTTAGTCTTTGGGTTATATAAAAAAGAGGCCATAGGACAAAAGTGGCCCACAAGTCAAAGTTTGTTGACCCCTGTTTTAAAGTTATGTCAGTCAGGACTGCTTTATTATAAATGTCATGATAATAATGACAATGTCTGTAATAACAGGATATGCAAAATGTATTATAATTTACTGAGGGCTTTCAAGTACTTCATTTCATCTTTAAAAGGGTCCTATGAAATAAATTGGTGTGGTAGATTGATCACATATGGTCCCATATGGGTTACATGAGAATTCTTCAGTTCTCCCTGTATCCATGCCCATTGCCATGACTTTGAAGCTCCTGACAACAAGAATTTGAAGTACATTCCACTGACCCTTATTCTGAGTTCAGCCATGTGATTTACTTTGGCCAATGGTATGTTAGCAATTGTGACACAAACAGAAACTTGAAAAATGCTTGAAAGTTTATACTTGGTGCTTATCCCTTGGAGTTACTATGAGAACGTGATGGAGGTAGCTTGTTGAAAAATAAAAAGCATAAAGCTGATAACAAATCAAAAAAGAACTAAATAAAGAAATATCCCATGTTCACTGATAGAAAGACTCAGTATTGTCAAGATGCCAGTTCTTTCAAATTTGACCTATAGATTAAATGTAATCCCAATAAAAATACCAGCAAATAATTTTGTGGACTTGATGAATGGATTATAAAGTTTACATGGAGAAGCAAAAGACCCAGAATAGCTGACATAATATTAAAGGAAAATAACAAAACTGAAGGACTGACACTACTTGACTTCAGACCTACTATAAAGTTACAGTAATTCTGGGCGCCTGGGTGGCTCAGTTGGTTAAGCGGCTACCTTCAACTCAGGTCATGATCTCAGGGTCCTGGGATCAAGTCCCACATCGGGCTCCCTGCTCAGTGGGGAGTCTGCTTCTCCCTCTGCCTCTGCTGCTTGTACTCTCTCTGTCAAATAAATAAATAAAATCTTAAAAAAAATAAAGTTACAGTAATTCAAACCTGTATGTATTGGTGAAAAAAATAAAAAAGATGAATAGATCAATGGAACAGAATAGAGAGCCCAGAAATAGACCCACGTAAGTATGGTCAACTAATCTTGGAGAAAAGAGTAAAGACAATGCGGTGGAGAAAAGACAGTGTTTCAACAAATGATGCTGGGACAACTGGACATCCACATGCAAAGAAAGTAAATCTAGACACAGACCTTACACTCTTTACAAATATTAACTCAAAACTGATCATAGACCTAAACGTAAAATGCAAAACTATTACACTCCTAGAAGATAACATAGGAGAAAATCTGTGAAATAGTTGATAAACTAGACTTTATTTAAACAAAAAAATTCTTCTCTGTGAAAGGCAATGTTAAGAGAATGAAAAGAGAAGCCACAGACTGGGACAAAATATTTTCAGAAGACACATATGATACAGGTTTGCTACCCAAAATATACAAAGAACTCTTGAAATTAATTAATTAATAAATTAGTTAATTATTTATTTTTAAGTAATCTCTACATCCAATGTGGGGCTTGAACTCATGACCCCAAGATTAAGAATTGGAGCTCTTAAAAGTCAACAATAAGAAAACAAATTAGAAAAATGGGCCAGAGACCTTAATAGATACCTCACCAAAAAAGGTATACAGACGGCAAAATAGTATATGAAAAGATGCTCTACATCATACGTCATTAAGGAAATGCAGAATAAAACAATGAGATACCACTATATACCTGTTAGGATGGCCACAATCTGGAATACTGATAACACCAAATACTGGTGAGGATGTGGAGCAACAGGAAATTTCATTCACTGCTGGTGGGAATGCACAATGGTACAGCTGCTTTGGAAGGTAGTTTAGAGATTTCATATATATACATAAACACAATTTGTGTGTGTGTGTGTGTACGGTTTTTTTTTTAAGATTTATTTATCTATTTTAGAGAGAAAGAGAGCGAGAGAGAGCAGGGGGAGGAGCAGAGGAAGGGAATCTTCTGGCAAACTCTCTGCTGAGCTCGGAGCCTGATGAAGGGCTCAAGCTCATGACCTGAGCTAGAACCAAGAGTCAGATGTTTAACTGACTGAACCACCCAGGCAACTAAACATACTCTTACATATGACCCAGCAATTGCACTTCTTGGTATTTACTCAAAGGAGTTGAAAACTTATATCCACAAAAAACCTCAACACAGATGTTTACAGCAGCTTTATTCTTTTTTTTTTTTTTAAGATTTTATTTATTTATTTGACAGAGAGAGAGATCACAAGTAGACAGAGAGGCAGGCAGAGAGAGAGGAGGAAGCAGGCTCTCTGCTCGGCAGAGAGCAGAGAGCCCGATGTGGGTCTCGATCCCAGGACCCTGAGATCATGACCTGAGCCGAAGGCAGAGGCTTTAACCCCCTGAGCCACCCAGGCGCCCCATATTCTTTTTTTTTTAACAGCAGCTTTATTCTTAATTGCCCAAACTTGGAAGCAATCAAGTTTTCTCTCAATAGGTGAATGAATAAATAAATGTCATTACATCTAGACAATGGAATACTATTCACCACTGAAAAGAAATAATCTCTCAAGCCATGAAAAGATATGGAGGAAACTTAAATACATATTACTAAGTGAAAGAAGCCAATCCAAGAGGCTTACTGTATGATTCCAACTATACAGCATCCTAGAAAAGGCAAAACTATGGAGACAATAAAAAGATCAGTGGTTACCAGGGGTGAGGGTGAGGGTAGAGATGAAGAGGCAGCACATAGAGATTTTTATGGCAGTGGCAATACTCTGTATGATATTATAATAACGGATATATGTCATTATACATTTGTCCAAACTCATAGAATATATAACACCAAGAGTGAATTCTTGGGTAAACTACAGTCTATGAATGATTATGCTGTGTCTGCATATGTCCCTCCATCATTGGTAAAAAATGTACTGTTCTGGTGAGTCGTGTTGATAATGGGGAGGCTGTGCATGTGTGGGAGGTATGGGGGATATATGAGGAATCTCTGTGCTTTTCTTTTAATGTTGCTGTGAACATAAAACTGCTCTAGCAATACAGAGTTCTAAAACAATATAAAGTTCTAAAACACACACACTCTCTCTGTCTCTGTCTCTGTCTTTCTGTCTCTCTCTCATACACACACACACACACACACACACACACACACACACACACACACGGAGTGGGGTTAATACTCCCATAGTCCCACCCAAAGCCATCCACGTCAGTCAATAGCCAGGTAACAACAGATATGTGAGGACACCCAGCCAAGGTCAGCAGAATCACCTTGCTAACTCATAACTCATCTCAGATGCATGAGTAAGCTCGGCTAAGATCAGCTGACCCTTGCTTATCTGTGAACTAACTAAATGTTTATAATTGTATGCAACTTAAATTTTGTAGTTGTTTATTACGTGACATTACTGTGGCAATACGTAACTGATGTAATGCAATAGTAGTTTTATCTGTTTTACAAATGATAAAATTTAGCTGGCTTCTAAGAAGGATTTGTGAAAAATTCTAAAATTCTGAAATTAAGAATAATCTTTGAGAATTCTGTCATAGCCTGAAATTCTGAAATTCCCAGAGGCATGTAGTTAGTAATTGGCACAGCTAGAATCAGAACTTAGGTTCTTTTATTGAAATCTAAATTCAAAGAAATACAAAAACTAATATGATGCAAGAGACAAGCATGCTGACTATTTAAAAGAATACACAATGAGACAATTTAAGAGATCTAAAGTTATTCCATAAAGATCTATGCTTGTATTTAATGGATCTGTAAATTTCTTTTCAAAGAAACTGTATAGTCTTATTTACCTATACATACTCTAGTATGAGATTAATCTAATCCAATTATTCCGCTAAGTAATACATAGAAATGTGTTCAGAGACTCAGAAATTAGTCTTAATCTTAAGTACTATGAAATCAAATCTTATTCAAGCCTTTTGGCTTTTCAAATAAATTACGTTCAGATTGCAGAAATTTCAATTTTATAGTCAGTTCTATTTTATCTTCTGTGTCCAAAAGTATATATTACAAAATGTTACCTCAAAAACTGTTTTAGGTAAATACTTTTTGTAAACTGCATTGTGTAAAGAATCAAAGTCTACAATACTATTGAATAAGACCTGCACATCTGCCTTTTGAAACTGAAAATTGTCTCTCTCACCGAAGATTGATAATAGCTTTTAAAGTGGTCTAGGGTATAAAAGGTTATCTGAAACAACTTGGATTACTTTTATATATCAAGTGGTAATGTGGACTGATTTTGTTTTTTTGTTTGTTTTTAAAGATTTATTATTTATTTAGAGCCAGCAGTTGGCGGGGGGGGGGGGGGCAGAGAGGGAGGGAGACAGAATCTTGAGCAGGCTCCAGTCTCAGCACAGAGCCCAACATGGGGCTTGATCCAGGACCCTGAGATCATGACCTGAGCTTTTAATTAAGAGTTGGACACTTAACTGACTGAGTCACCCAGGTGCGCCTGTGGACTGATTTTGAATGTGAAATTCGAAACAGTGTTATAACTGTGTGAGATCACATAGGTATTTTAGAAAGCAACAAGGGCATAGACTTTATTAGGGATTACAAGGAAACTACATAAAACTTATCTTTCTTTTGGGACAAAAACTAAAATTTACCATGAAGACTAAATGTTATCATTACCAACTAGAAATTAAAATTTTATGAAAACCTGTCATTTGTCAGACAGATAGATGTATCCGTAACCTCTGACTACCCTTTTTCAGAGGAGAAACCTAAGGCTTAAAAAAAGTTCAGTGACTTTTAAAGAATTGTCTTTCCCTGCTAGTAAATGGTGGAGCCATAGTTTCAATCATACTGATCCCTTCCCAAACTCATGCCCCTTCTTCATTACAAGGTTACAGCATACAATGGCCTGAATATTAAAACGTCAAAGAGCTTATGAAGAAGTTTAATAGCCCATGATTTCTTCACTTATTGAGAACCCTCATAATAAAAGATATTTTACTGTAACACATAGTTATAGTACATTAAATGGTTAGAGTTTTATTATAAGACTATAAAAATGTAAAACATCCAATAATCTAGGAAACCCAGAGATGAAAGAACACATAGAAATTGTCTTCCATTTCACAGACAAGAATACTGGAGTATAGAAGCTGTCATGTGTTAAAAAGTCACAGAACACAAACAAATTTTAAAAATTTGAAACCTAGGGCGACTGGGTGGCTCAGTGGGTTAAAGCCTCTGCTTTCGGCTCAGGTCATGATCTCAGGGTCCTGGGATCGAGGCCCGCATCAGGCTCTCTGCTCAGCAGGAAGCCTGCTTCCTCCTCTCTCTCTGCCTGCCTCTCTGCCTCCTTGTGATCTCTCTCCCGCTGTGAAATAAATAATTAAAATCTTTAAAAAAAAAATTTGAAACCTAATCCAGTGTCCTTCCTATTTTTGAGGAAAAATACACTGTTTAATAAAATAGATGTTAATCACTTGGCTGGACTTTACATAGGCAGTTCATTTTTGGCTGAGATTTTACTTTGTGTGCTGACCAGCAGTTGTAGACTACCCAAACTTGTTTCAATAAGGCCTTGACCAATCAGCACTTTAAGGAGAAGATTCATTTTTGACACTAGATGAGATAATATTGTGAAAAAAGGACTGAGCATGTGAAATTTCAGCTTTTTTTAGACCTATTTTATCTAGGTCAATATTCTGCTTTGAAACTTTTAGGATAAGAAAGACAGAAATGGAAAAGAAAGTTTGTTTTAAATATTTTTAAGATTTGTTAAAGGAACACACACACACTGAGAGAAAAAGAGACAGAGACATGGCCCTAGATGAAAAGATTTATATTGCAAAAATGTTAGATAACTTCAAATTTATTTACAAATTTAACAAAGTTCCAATCGAAATTAATTGTAAGAATACATTTTTAAAATTTCTATTCAGGCATTTATTTTTACTTTTAATTAAACTTTTTGGATGATTATAGTTTCAAATGTAGTTGTAAAAAATAATACAAAAGAGATCCTGTGCAGCATAATTAACTAATTTCCCTCAAAGGTCACAACTTGCAAAGTTATACTATAGCATCATAACCAGGATATTGAAAGTGATAAAGTCAAGACAGAACATTTTCATCACCATCTCATGTTGTCCTTTTTAGCTACATCTACTTGCTCACCCACACCCCGTCCTTGATCCCTGGAAAATATTAATCTGTTCTCTATTTCTATAATTTTATCATTTCAAGGATGTTATATAAATGGAATTATGTGGTGTGTAACTTTTTGGGAGTGTCTTTTTTCACTCAACATAATTCCCTGAAGCTTCATCCAAACTGTTACGTGTATCAACAGATACTTCATTCCTTTTTATTGCTGAGTAGTATTCCATGTTCTAGATGAACCTCAATCTGTATAACCAATCAACTTCTGACAAACAACGGAGCTTGTTCCAGATTTTAGCTATTATGAATAAAGCTGCTATAAAATTCCTGTACGGGTTTTTGTGTGAGCACGAGTTTTCATTTCTCTGGGATAAATGCCCAGGAATGCAGCTACTAGGTCATATGGTGGTTTCATGTTTAGCTTTTGAAAGAACCTAGTAAACTGTTTTTCAGAGTGGCTGTACCATTTTACATCCACACCAACAATGTATGAGTGATCTAGTTTCTCTACATCCTTGCCAACATTACATAGGTGTTACTTTTTTTTTTAATTAGCCTTTCTGGTATCGGTATAGTAACAACTCATTGTGGTTTTCATTTGCATTTACCTAATAGCTAATGATGCTGAAGTGGAGGAAAAAAAGGTGAAGAATAAATAATTACCTTTAAATCTGAGTTTTGGTAAAAGAACACACACACACAGATACACACACACTAACAGGCAGAGTGACATCACATTCTCTCAGATGAGAAGAATTATAACGTAAAAACATCAAATCTTCTAAATATATCCATAAATTTAACACAATTGCAATAACCCCCCCCAAATTTTTGAGCTTGACAAATAATACAAACTTTATCTTAAAGTGTAATAAACTGAGTAGACAATAAAATTATGTTAAAGAGCAGTGATGAATAATAAATTTGCTACAAGATGATTAAAGTCTATATTATTATATATTTGATGTAATAATTTTAATGTAACATTATTAAAATAATGTCATATTGGCTCAGGAAAAGATAGCTCAAGGAATGAATGAAAGTCCAAAAACAGACCCAAGTAATTTTTATACATTGAGTGCTTGACAGAGATTGTATTTCAAATCAGTAATGAGATAAGTTTTGCTTTTAGAAGAAATAATAAAGTTAGGTCTCCATTGTGCCACACAGCAAAATAGCGATAAAATAGAAAATCCAATGTAAAAATCAAGTTATGATATATGATTAAATCTCTGTTGCAGTATTGAGTCACTGGAACTGGTTCAAGGTACTAATATGTAATCCCATGGAAAGATACTCTGATTACAGCCACGATGTATACAGTTTTCCTATATTTCTGTGCTTTAATTTTTTCCCTTAACAACAATGTAATACTTTTGTGATTATGAAAAAAAGGCATAAAAATGTTATTTCAGTTGTGTTTTTGTAAAGATCTTGAACAGGGTGGGTGCTGCTTTGAAGGAGCTAACCCTAAAAGTAAATAAATGGCAGCTGTTAGAAGGAGGTGTTGAAAGAAAGGACTGCATGGGAAACCCCCTGATTTTTCGCTGGAGCTAGAAAGTTAAATATTTTTTTAAGGTTTCCCCTTTTAATATGTGAAAAGATATTTAACTCTTCCTTTTTTTGAAAGAGACTTCATGTCTCCACTTTTTCTTCCTCCAGCTAATTCTTGGCCGCTGAGAGCACCCTGACAAGTGCTGCCCATTTATCATCTCGTTTAATTGCCACCAGTATGAGTTGGTGCCATTGTTATTCCCATTTGGCTGTTGGGCATCCAAACAGGGAAACGTTAAGAAGACAGATAATAATGGATGAAGCTAAGAGACAGGCCCTGGACATTAATTGCTTTCCTATATGCCTTTCAGAGGAAGTGTCTACCTCTCTTACCACAAGCCCCTGCCTACACCTCTTCTGCTCAGCAGCACCTTGTTGTTCCTCAGAGTTCTCAGGATGTCTGCACTGTGCCTTCTGGTAAGAAAACATTCCAACCAAATGCATTCAGATGTGGTCATTTGTGAACCTCTCAAAGAGGCCTTTTTGAGCACACTGACTAAAATGGTGTCCTCCAAAGCACTTCACCCCAGCTTAATTTTTCCTCATAGCTCTTCTTACCACCTGATCTTGTATTATTCATTCAGGTGTTTATTGTCAATTTCCTCCCCTAGAAGGTAAGTGCCTGTTTAATTCAAAACATATATTCCCAACACTCGAATGAATAGATAATCGAGATACTAGCTACTTATGGAAAATAAATTCAGTAGTATAAAAATTATCCCTACAGAGTGAAATTCCTTAGACAAGATTTAGAAAAAAACTCTAAAACTCTGGACACCAATATTTGATTTTAAAACCTCAGGCTACATTTAAGGAAATCAATCATGTGCCCAAGAAGCAATGTGAGTTGTTAAATGAAACATACCACAGTGTAAAATTTTAAGTAGTGCTTTCACCGCAAAATCAACCCCTTGGCAGGCAGTGTACTGACTCCAATGACTCTAGCATTGTTCAAATATGTTTCTTTCAACAACTCTTTGTCAGTGCCTCAGAGCTTGTGAAAATTGAACAGTAGTATGTTAAAAAATGGATATATTTATCTATTAAGAGTGGACTTGGTCTTGGAAATAGCCAGAAGTCATTTAAAGCCCACTATGGAGAACATGGTATGAACAAAGCAGACCTCATGAATTTTTCACCAAAAAAGTGATGTGACTAGAACATAATGAGATTCTCCTTTTCACTGATTGCTCATAAAGTGGCTCTGGAAGAACTTTCAAAATTGGATTGTGAAACTCATTTTGAATGTCATTGTGTAACAGGAACCTCGGTATTGACACCCCCAAACCACTACTTTGGATGGAATGACACTCATTTCAATGTTTAAATTATGATACGTTTTACTTATGTTTAAAAAATGCCCACCCATTTTATAGTTAATATATACAAAGTTTAGGATAAAATATATCCTCTCCAGTCTCCATGTGAACTTTAATTCAAATGTCTCTGAACCTGCCTATGGATACTTTTTATTTTTATTTTTTAAAGATTTTATTTATTTATTTGACACAGAGAGAGAGAGGAGGAAGCAGGCTCCCCGCTGAGCAGGGAGCCCTATGCAGGCCTCGATCCCAGGACCCTAAGATCATGACCTGAGCCGAAGGCAGAGGCTTTAACCCACTGAGCCACCCAGGCGCCCTCTGGATACCTTTTTAGCTGCTCTTTATAAAATCATATTAACTAGCTGGGTGGAAAAACTTCATTTTGCCCAGTGGATATATTTCTGACATGCTGTATAACAACCCAATTTTAAGAGTCAGAGAGGTATAAGATTTTAAATGCAGAAAATAAATTTGTTTTAAAAAAGACAAGTCTATGGAGATAGTAGACAGATCAGTACACACAGTCCCTGATTTACAATAGTTCAACCTAAACTTTTTTGACTTTATGATGGTGTGAAAGTGATATGAATTTGGTAGAAACCATGTTTCAGATTTGAATTGGGGTCTTTTCCAAGGCTAGGGATATGTGGTATGATACTCTCTTATGATGCTGGACAGAGGCAAGCACAGCTCCCAGTCAGCCACAGGGTCACAAGGGTAAACAACTAATAACACACTTAACGACTATTCCATACCCATTCAACCATTCTGGTTTTTATTTTCAGTACAGTAGTCAACAAATTACATGACATATTTAAGAATTTATTATAAAATGGGTTTTGTGTTAGACGATTTTGCCCAACTGTAGGCTAATGTAAGTGTTCTGGGCATGTTTAAGTGCATTTTTGACTTATAATATTTTCAACATAATGATGTGTTTTTTCAGGATGCAACCTCATCTTGAGTGACGGGAGATTTGTATTTGCCAGGGGTGGGGGGTGGTGGTGGGATGAACAGGTGGAGCATAAATTTTTGGGACAGTGAAACTACTCTTTATCATACCATAATGTTGGATACATGGCATTATATGTTTGTCCAAACTCTGAGAATGCACAAAAGTGAGCCCTAATGTAAACTATGAACTTGGAGTATTATGATGTGTCAACGTAGGTTCTACAGTTGTAACGAATGTGACATTCTGTGGAGTATGTTGATTATTTTAGTTTATTCCTTTTCCTACTGTTCAATTTGTATGCTCATATTTTCTCTTATATAGGAGTTCTAGGGAATGTCATACACTTAGTAAGGTTCAATCTAATTTCCTACAAATTTTGCATATTATAAATTTAAAATTTTTACATTACATTTATAATAATGTGAGTTACTTAAGTGCTTTCTAAATAATTAAAGATTAAATTAGTTCAATATGGTCTTATATATTTATTTATATATAATATATAACAATATATTTATATATAATAATATATATCATATTTAATAATATATATTTATATACATATAATAGCTGTTAACACTCAATTAACCTGAGCACTATTTTCCCCACACATTTAGAATAAAGACAAACCATTAGAGACTCTTAATCTCATGAAACAAACTGAGGGTTACTGGGGGGTGGGAGGGTAGGGATAGGGTGGATGGGTTATGGACATTGGGGAGGGTTTGTGCTATGGTGAGTGCTGTGAAAGGTATAAGACTGATGATTCACAGCCCTGTACCCCTGGGTCAAATAATAATAAAAAAATGAAAATAAAAAAATAAAAAATAAATATAAATAAATAAATAAATAAATTCCAAAAATTTTTTAAAAGAAAATAGAATTTGGTTCATGATCTTCCACCTGTCTTCCAATTCAGTGATAATGTCACTCTCTCTGAATGAGGGATGTCAGGAGACATGAGTTATTATTCCATATTGGCTAATATGTTAGTCATACATCTCAGACAAGATACCTAACTGTTCTGGGCCTTAGTTTCTATTGTGTGGATATGAATTTCAGACTAATCACTACAATCCCTTCCAGTCCTAGCTATTCTTTTATTCAGTGCATTAGTGGGAGCTTGCCATTTCCAAAGACCTTATTGTAAAATATCTTGTAAAGCTAATATTTATCCTTACTTAATCCTTTTTAGGAAATGTAATAAGTACATGAAACATGGTAAAGTAATAGTTTATTTTTAGTCTTGACATGTTAAATATGTAGGCTGCAGAGTATTTTTTTCTTTGTTTGCTCTTAATGAATGATATATTGTAAATCCAAACTTGTGTTCTAAAAGGTTGAAATGTCAAACTGCTAAGTAACAAAGTGTACTTTGAGGATTGTATTTGAGAGGATTTGTTCTAAGCGAACTGACTTGCATTCTTTTCTAGCATCTACAAAATACCTCTATTTTGTTAGGAATAAAGGTGTCCTCGTGTTTTAGCAAGAAACATTTTATTATATTAAAAAAGAACACCCTGACTATGCAAATAACAGATTTAAACAGATGGAGTGAAAACCCTAATTTTTGCAACCTCCTTTTTAAATAGGAATATGTGGGCTAGATACTAAATACAAAACCATGACTTCAACCTACTCACTATCCCAAATTGCTTGCTATTTTCAATCAACATCTTCAGGTTCAAGAAAAAACAAACAAACAAAAAACTCCCAAGACAGATAAAGTTTACCTGAATTCTCCATTTGGACCGTACCACACCCCTCCCTTTGAGTTAACAATCTTTGAATGGTTCCCTGCAGGTTTATTTATAACACGGTTTTTATCCATGGACATGTTTAAAATACTAGGAGCTGTTAGCTCTGACCAAAAAAAAAAAAAAAAAAAAAAAAAAAAAAAACCCAAAACCACACAAATCCTGTCAGTTCAAATTTCCATTGACTTGCAAGTATAAAGACAATGGTCTCAAAGTATGGCTTTCACTGATACCTTGAGACTGTTGTAGCAGGAAGCCCAGGAATCAAGTATATTCCTTGTACATTTGTGGAGATAGATTTGCATCTCTACAAATCTGTTTGCTGAAATGCTAGTCTTCATAAAGCCCTAGGGAAGATTTGTGGGGCAGATTTTTTTTTCAGTCAAGTACAGAAGATCAACTAAGTCACAAATTCTCTACAGGCCTTTCTTCATTCCCTCTACTTAAAAACTAGCGACGTTTGATTAGAAAGGAACAAAAGAGTGAAACATGGTGTGGAGAAATCAAGTCTTAAGAGTTATCTGAGACCAAATCTATTTGGCAGTGGTGTGCTATAGGCAATTCACAATAGCTTTCCTGTCCCTGCCCTCAAAAAAAAAAAAAAATGTGTGCATCATTATACATTAATGAGTTGCCTATAGTTTTTACTAATAGAAAGGTTATATAGCACACAATCTTAAGATAATAACAAAATAAGCAATATTCTATTGTAAATTCCATATAGCTAATTGATTCTTACATAATATTTGCCTTGAATTTTGCTGAATCCTGGCATCCATAACCAGGATTGCAGCTGATGAATAAGTATAGTTCCAACTTGAAGGTTGGTTAACATTTTCATAGAAGTTAGTGAGTAAGATGAAAGTGAAGCAACTATGATATGTGTAAGAATTTCACCTGTTTGTCCTGCTGTAACTCCACCTAATTGGATAAAAGTTTGTGAATGCTGGAAGAATATCCCCTCAATTTATTTTTATGTGATAACTGCAATATAATGGCTACAGGCAGTACAAAATTTTACCTATAATCTGCAATATTAGCATTTTCTCTATCACTTTTTAAAATTAAACCAAAACAACATATCAAGTGCAGATCTGTAGTGTTTGCTGAATTCTAACCTGTAAATACTGACACTATGACCTGCTCTAAGCTACCAGTATGATGCCAGGAAAATGTACAAGGGGTGAGAGATGCACAGCAGCATGGCAGCATTTATAGCATTTCCACCATTCAGACAATAGATGTAAATAACCTCAAGGGCATAGATAATGATAAGATGAAATAAAATAATTAGGGAATGATGAGTTTTAAGGATTTATTACCTTTGCTTTTAATACATTTTTAAATTGTAAGTTTGTGTGCAGTAGTTTTTAATGGCTAGAATTTTTAAATGGCTTTACTTCTAATAAATTTTTAAAATGACTTTTAACAATGGGCTGACAAAATTCCTGAAAATTTAAAAATCAGTTCTTGTGGGTTGGTCAAGCTGGTACCAGCACACCACAACATGTGGGCAAAGACATCCAAAATCTGAACAAGACACCACTTTCTCCTACTTACCCTAATATTTACTAAGCTCAAGACGCTAAAAGATACAGACACCAAGATTTTTCCCTAGTCCCACCGCAATATTTCCTCTCTCTCAGGTCACTCTCTTTCATTAGCTGATCTGAACTACTTGATCTCACAACCCAGTAGGGAAGAGAGAAAAACAGAATGAAATCATGCCCAATTATGATTGAATTAGCCTTTTGGTTTCTGTAGCAGTTCTTTTTTACTGGCTAAATTTAACAATATATAATTAATATGCTTTAATTATTTTGCACTTCAAATGCTCTGAGAAGTAAAACTTTTCACACTGAAACTGAAGGTACCAGAAGATCTACAGTATCATTTATGAAAATTTTTAAAATTCAAGTATTATAAAGAAGAGTAATTAAAGATTTTCAAGTATTTGATTATATTTATTTGAAAAACAAAATCATACCAATGTTTAATGTTTCAATGAAAGGAAATTGATGGTTGAATATTTTATACCCTTTCAAGTAATTCTACATACTTAAAATCTAGGGGCACCTGGGTGGCTCAGTCATTAAGCTTCTGCCTTTGGTCAGGGCATGATCCCAGGGTCCTGGAATAGAGTCCCACATCAGGCTCCCTGCTCGGCACGAAGCCTGCTTCTCCCTCTCCCACTTCCCCTGCTTGTGTTCTAGCTCTTGCTATCAGAGAGATAAATAAATAAATAAACAAACAAACAAATAAATAATTTTAAAAATTAATAAAATCTAAGAAAAAGTAGATTGCATACAGAAAAAAATTAATAACAATATTTGACACTTTCTTTTATTTTTGCCATGTATCTATCCCTACCAATGACATTTCTTCTTTATGATGACTCTGGAATCAGCATTCAATCTCTCACTGGTACATATTACTGTTGTAACAGCTGATGTCCAGGAGAACATTAGCACATAGGACAAAATAAGGATGAAAATTCTATTTACTAAGTGAAGGAGAATTATTGGAAAGGAGAAACTAAGGCTTTAAAATAATCATAGTAAATATACTTAAATAGCTTAAAGAAGATAAAATAACGAAGCAAGAACAAAAAGTCATTTAAAAGAAGTCAGGAATAATTTTAGGAATAAAAAAATGTAACAGTTAAAAAGCATACTAAAGTGTATCCAGAATAAATAAATAAACAAATAAAGTGGACCAGAAAAGTGCAGGACAGATAAAGCCAAAGAATAAATTAGTGAGCTGAAAGATCAACTTGAGATGCTATAACAGAAGACACATAAGGAGATAATAAGGAAATAAATTCAAAAGAAAAGCTAAGAGAAAAGGGGGATAGGATGACAAATGCATCCAGATAATACAAATCCCAAAGGTGATTAAAAAATGATCATATTAAGTTTCCAAGAACCAGAAACAAATGAACAGTTTCTGATTGAAACATTCGTAGAATAGCCATCTAACTGAAGTCATCATACTTTTCCTATATGAGAGCGACAAAATAAAATGAAAAATTCTAAAAACACTTAGAAGACCAGACTAACTACAAACCCTGGAATCAGACTAATCAGATGTTTTTTTTAACAGTAACATTATCATATACAAGAAAAAAAAACTATATAATAATTTTAAGGCTTCAAAGTGGAAAAAAAATTAAACTGGTTTTATTTTCATTCAAATTACCATTTAAACAAGAGGATATAAAACAGTTATTCTCATATTAAAGAATTTTAGAAAGTTTATCCCATGAAGATTAATTCTAAAACTCTCTTGGATTAAGAATCTAATGAGACTAAAAGTAAATAAAGAGGAGACTAAAAATAGAAAGTAAATAAAGTTTACTCTTTTCTAAAATAGAAAGCAGCAAAAGCCCCAAAACTTTAATTCTAGGCAATATAAACATTGCCTCATTTTGGGATGAGGAAAGGAGGATATGGTTAGTAATAAAGTTTTAAAAAATCTACAGGACTAAACACCTGTATGGATCTTAAGGATATCTACCATTTAAACAAAAACAGAATTTTTTTTTTTACTTTTATACAAGTTAAAGGAATAATTTACTTTTATACAAGTTAAAGAAAACTTGACTAGGCAACTGAAAAAAGAAAAGACAGATACGTAACCAAAAGGAAGTAAAGTAAATGAAATATGTGAAAAAGAAATGGCAGAAATAAGTAATTAAGATACATGTAAATGGATTTAACTCACCACATAAAAAATATTTTCGGACTGGATAAGAAATATTTAAAAATATATCAGGTAAAAGAGACACACTTAAAATATTGGGATATAGAAAGGTTAAAATAATAGAAAAAGATAAACCAGGCAAAAATGAATCAAAATAGAGTTGAAATAGTTATTTGAATATCTGATAAATTTAAATCAAATTTAAAGTAGACTCTAAAGCAAAATGACATAATAAAGGACAAAAAGAAATGAACAAAAAGGGAACAATAGAGCAGAATATATAGCTGCTACAAATGTGTGTAAAATTAAAATATATAATGCAATAAATATACAATATATATAATAATATATAATGCAATAAGTAAGAATATTGCAAGCACCAATCATATTTTTAAAAATCTAACAAATTCTTTAATAATAAACACAAATGAATTAAAATATAAGCAACCTGAGAATACAATCAATAAACTTAAATATAAAACATTACATTAAAAACAGAAGTGGGAAGAGAGAGTGCACAGTACTTAAGTAGAGTTCTAAGTATATCGATCAGGGAAAATATGGGTTGAAATTAAAATTAGTTAAGTATTCAGATCAAAGAATTATTTAAAAAGTGACTCAGCAACACCAAAGAAACAAGAAGAAAGACTATTATAAAGAGAAGGGCAGGCACCCCTGCCTGGGTGGCTCAGTCTATAAGTGGCTGCCTTTGGCTCAAGTCATGATCCCAGGGTCCTGGGATTGAGCCCCGCATTGGGCTCCCTGCTCAATGGGAAACCTGCTTCTCTCTCTCCCTCTCCCACTCCCTCCTCTTGTGTTCCCTCTTTTGCTGTGTCTCTCTCTGTCAAATAAGTAAATAAAATATTAAAAAAAAAAGAAAAGGGCAAAAATCATTGAAATTATAAAAAGCAGTAAAACAAGTCACTATTTTTAAATATATTAATAAAACAAAACTCTGGCAAATTTGGCAAAGAGAAAAAGTAGATGCATGCAGCAACATTCATAAGGAATTACAAAAAAACAAAAAAGTACTACAGACCTAGAAGAGTTTTTTAAAAGGTATGAAGAATATACAAATTCTAATAAACTTTAAAACCTATAAGAAATTATTCTATACCTAAAAATATTTAAAATGCACAAAGTGGTAAAACAAGAAACAGAAAACCTAAAAAACAGATAAGTCATTATTGAAAATTGAAATGGTAGATTTCCTTTCTTACAATCTAGGATCATATAAGGAAGTTAAATAAAATTTAGTGCTAATCCTTATTTTTACTAGCTCCACACAGGGAAAGAATGAAAGCTATCACTAATTTCATGATGTTCATGTAATCTCAACTGCAAACCTGGGTAACAATAAAATGGAAGAATGACATAAGTCATTCCATTCATTAGTGTATATGTTCTAGAACTAGAAGTGAACCTCCTTAGTTTGGTTAAAAACAGTAACAACAAGAACAAACATCCTGTTTAATGTATGGGAAGTTATAAGAAAGAAAAAGAAAATGAAGGTACCAAGATAAAAAATTAGAATTTATAAGTAGTATGGGGCGCCTGGGTGGCTCAGTGGGTTAAAGCCTCTGCCTTCGGCTCAGGTCATGATCTCAGGGTCCTGGGATCGAGGCCCGCATCGGGCTCCCTGCTCAGCGGGGAGCCTGCTTCCTCCTCTCTGACTGCCTCTCTGCCTACTTGTGATCTCTCTCTCTCTCTCTTTGTCAAATAAATAAATAACATCTTTAAAAAATACATATACAGAGAATTTACAAGTAGTATGATCATGTAGAAAGAACCACATTCTTAACAATTCCAGTTTGTAAGAAAGGTTAGCAAAGTTGCTAAATTAAGTTAAATTGAACAAAAATAATATATCTTTTCCCAGAAGTATGTGCTAAAAAAGCTGGCATTCAAACTGGTTAAAAAAATTTTTTTAGAACATATGTAGGAACTGGTTTAACAAAGAACACTCAAGAACTATTTAGAGAGAATGTTAAAACCCTATTAAAGGACATAAAAGAAATTCTGAAAGATGGAGAAACATTCCATGCTTTTGACTAGGGCATACCTAATAAAATAATTATGTAAATCCTAGCCAAATGAATCTATACATTCAACAGAACCTCAAACCTCAATCTAAAATTCCAAGTGGATTTTTTAAAGAATGTGATAAACATAGTTTAAAATTTATAGAAAAGAATAGAAGTCCATGAATAGCTATGTCAACTCTGAAAAAGAACTCAAAAGGGACTTGCTTTACTAGATTGTAAAAGATGTTCTAAAACCATGTAATAAAAACTGTGTGATAATGACACATAACTAAAGAAACAGACCAGTGAATACAACAGAGAATACAGAGACAGACATATGTACAAAGGAGAACTTAATTTGTAATGTTTCCACAAATCAACAAGGAAAAATCAGATGCTTCGTAGATGGTCTTATTTAAACCAGCTCACTGTATGGAGAAAACAAACAAAATTCCTGCTTACTACCTATGCAGAAGAGGCTCCATGTAGATTTAAAAACTCAAATATAAAACTTAAAAGTATACTTATGGAAAGAAAATACAGGCGAGTTATCCAGGGGTGAAGAAAGACTTCTTTAAAAAAGTACAGTGCTCAAAAAAGCACTTTAATGTCTTCGTTCTGGGGCTAGTCTCATGAAGGCTACAATGACAGCTAATGACCAATTCACACAGTTTCAAACACAGGTTCTTAGCAAGTTTCACTGTAAAAATGTATACATTTGAAAAAGATTTAGTTGAAAAAGGATGAAATGTTTTCTAATAACTCCAGCTCAAGTTATGGACTTGAAAACTGAGATAAACCAAATCAACAACTTTGGAGTAATAGGTAACAATGAAGCATAGTAAATTCTGCCTAAAATCTTTCTACCAGAAAAACAGTTAGTTGTTTGTTAGACCTGTTAACATGCTTAAATCTACTGTGTGTGTTCATGTGCATGTATGTGTGTACTATTGTAGCATTAAAAATGAGTATTAGTCAAATAGATAATAATGGCAATTGACTGCATCAAAGGAAAAGGTTACTTCTCTTAAATTCCATACAACAGCCCTGGAAAATACTTTTTTTTCATGACTCACTGAAAATGTGTTTTATTTTTGGAATGTCTTCTGCAAAGCTAAGGTCACATCAGCCAACAGCTTGCTAATGAACATTTCTATAATAGAATATATAGAATAATAAAAGCACTCAGATGTTATACAGGAAGAAAACCACCAACAGGAAGAAGGCAAGATTTTTTTTCTCTCTCTCTCTCTCTCTCTTTTTAAAATTAATTTTAGGTCTTCCTTGGTTTCTTTTACACTGTGTATACAGTGCATAAGTGACTTTTGTTCAGGTGGACATTCCAAAATTTTTTTTTATTATAGAAAATTTCTAATACATTCATGATTAGAAATGATAGAGTACAAATAACTGATATACTCAGTACTCAGCTTACATAATTATCAGCTCATGGGTAATGTTGGTTCATGTATGTCTCATATCTCTCACACATCATATATCATATCATCTGCACATATTTCAACAGCTATTTCTAAAAAAACATTTTCTTTAAAAAAAAGCCACAATGCTTTGTGTTTTTTAAAATGAGTAATATTTCTTAATATTATTAAATATCCAATCAATATACAACTTTTCCTGATTTTTTAAAATTTCTTTGAGTTGGAATACAATAAAGACTACTCATTGCATTTAATAGGTACATATTTCATCTCCTTTGATCTATTGGTTTTAACTTGTAAATTTTAATCTATACAGTTAGCCTCACTCTATTTTTATCTTGTTTTATAATTAAAAAAAAACTGGGTCATTTTTTCTGTACTTTTCCACAGTTTGGCTTTTGTTGATTGTATCCTCATGATGCTATTTTTTACGCTCTTTTGTCACATGATGATTAGATTATGAGGTTCAAAGCTGGACTGGTTTCAGGTTCAGTTTTTATACTGCTACCTCAGAGGTAATGTTGTGTATTTTTTTCAGGAGATACATAGTATCTGGTTGTTTCACTTTTTGTGATGATGTAAGTAATAGTTGATAACTATTGAATGGATTCCTTGTTTCAGAGGAAGCTGCAAAGATGTGATTTTATTTCTATCATTCATTTTTTATGTATTATCTGGAGAATTTCTTTAAAAAAAAAGTTCCCTCATCAATTACTTGTTACCAGTGTATAATGTATATAGCAAAACAAGGTAAGTGCTTTAGTATTTCCTTGAATTTTCCAGTCTTCAAAATAATAAGGTATTATAAACTCATATTTAAATGTGTTTCAATCTATGAAAGTTATTGTTATTTTTCAAGTTCAAATTGCCCCATCTATGGCTAGTAAAAATGTCTTTAATTGACTCCAGTGTCTTCTTGGTACATTCACAATGGTTTTAATAATTTCTTCATTAAATTTATTAATTTATTTTTTAAATTTATTAATTATTTACATAACATAATTTATATAGTATAATTTATATAATAAATTTTATATAATATGTTTATATTATATAATTTAATATAATATAATTTATATGATATAATTTTTATATATGAACATATACTGTATACTATATAATAAATACATGATATAATTTATATGTTATACAATCATAATATAATATATAATATTATTTATAATATATAACGTATTAATTTCTTTATTCTTCTGGTATGACATTCTGGACTCATATGTACATTTCCCACCCTACACTTGAATGAAATCAACCATTTCCCCAAGAAATGCTTGTTCATCTCACTTTAGTGGGAAATGGTAGTTAGGAATTACAAACTAAATATTGGGGAAGAAACTTATCATTGCTACTGGGTCAGTCCATATCTTTAAGGTTTGCTTTTTAGTGGCACAACTAGATTATTATTTTTTTTTAAGATAAAAACACCAGGCATCCACAGAGATACCTTCAATTCAAATTTAGGTAAATGTATATCTCTTATCTGTTTCTCCCTTTACCCACAACAAAAATCTTGTTTCTCAAAGATAACATAATTACTTATATACTTTACAGTGCATCTGTAAAATTCTTAGAATAATAAAACTAACACTACCAACAAAAAAATAATTACTTTTAAAAATTGAAGACTTTTGGGCGCCTGGGTGGCTCAGTGGGTTACTGCCTCTGCTTTCGACTCAGGTCATGATCTCAGCGTCCTGGGATCGAGGCCCGCATCGGGCTCCCTGCTCAGCGGGGAGCCTGCTTCCCCCTCTCTCTCTCTCTGCCTGCCTCTCTGCCTTCTTATGATCTCTCTCCCTCTGTGAAATAAATAAATAAAATCTTTAAAAAAAAATAAAAAAAAATTGAAGACTTTTTGTTCAGTTTTTCTATTGTCTTAGGGTAGAGCTTCCTAGGGATGAATAGCAAATCGTTTGTGTTTTTAAAATCTTCTTTACTAAAGTACAATTGTCTTGCAATAATACTGACCATTTTAAGTGTATAGTTTTGGTATAGACTCCACTATAATTAAGATAAAGGTAAGTGCCATCAGCCCAAAACTTCTCTTATATCCCTTTAGAGTCAGTCTCCACTTTGCCCATTATGTCCCCAGAATCCACTGATACAGTTTCTGTTACTATAATTTTACCTGTCTAAGAATTTGATAGCCATGGGATAATATTACATGTATTCTTTTCATCTGGATTCTTGCTTTCAGTATAATATTTTTGAGATTCAACCAACTGTTAACATCTTTTAGTAGCTGAATATTACTCAGTTGCATGGAAATCAGAACTTTCTGTTTATCCACTCTCTTGATGATGGCACCTGGCCATTTTCAGGTTTTTGCCTATTATTTATAAATCTATTATGAACGTTCATAAACAAATTTTCACGAGTACATATGCTTTCATTTCTCTTAGAAAAACATCCAAGAGGGTTGTTTCTGGATCATATGGTTAAGTCAATGCCTAATTTTATTTTTAAAAAAGTTAAAGTTGTTTTCTATTCACATCAGCAATATATGAACTGTCTGGTTGATACATTTTCCAACACTTAATCAAATTTTTTGTTTTAATCAAATTTTTTGTTTTTTTTAAAGATATTTCAGAAGGTACACTGTGGTATCTCACTGTGGTTTTAAGTTGCAGTTCCATTAACTAATGATCTTGATAAGTTTCTCGTGTGTAGTTTTTTCATTTGCATCTTTTTTAGTGAAAAATCTATACAAAGATTTTGTCTATTTTCAAGTGAATTTATTGAATTGCAAGTATTCTTTATACTTTGAGGGTTAAAATATTTTATCAGAAATATATTTCCCTAAATATTATATCTCAGTGGATGGCTTGCTTTTTTAAAATTTTCTTAACTGTGTTTTTCAAAGAGTAAAAGTTTAACATTTTGGTGAAGCCCAACTGATTACATTTTTATTTTGTAATTCATGGTTTTTATGGTTCTGTCTTAAAAATCTTTGTTTAATCCAATATTATGATGACTTTCTCCTAAGATTTCTTCCAAAATTTTATGATTTTATTTCTTATATTTAGCTAAGTCAATGATCTATTCTGAGTTTAGTTTTATATGCTGTGGAGTAAAGGTTCAAGGTTTACTTTATTTTGCTTTGTTTTCATAGGGAGATCTGAGCATTATAGCACCACTTGTTTAAAAGATTATCCTCCTTTGAATTGCCTAGATACCTTGACAATATGTATATGTAAAATATATATATATATATATATATACAAACTCACACACCACACACACACATATATATGTACACACGACCGTATATATATGTGCGTGTGTCTTCTTGTCAACTTTATACTGTTCCATTGATCTACATAACTATCATATAGTCCCTATGTCAATATTTCCTATCATGATTAATGAAGCTTTTATAATATGTTTTGAAGTCCTCCGATTTTTTTTTTCAAAGTTTTTTGGCTATGCTAGGTGCTTTGCCTTTCCATATGTATTTGACAAACAGCTTGTCAACTTCTTTAAAATTACCTGTTGGGATTTTGATTAGGATTATATAGACTCTACACCTCAATTTGTGAATAGACATTCTAACAACATTGTATTTTTCAAACTTTTGTAGTTTTCAGTGGCCAGTTTTTACACAGTCTGGTAAATTTATCCCAAAATACTTCATGCTTTTGATGCTATAATTTCAATTTTTTATTTTTTATTTCTACTTTTAAGAAATGGAACCGATTTTTGAAAATTACTCTTATAGTCAATAACTTACTAATCTTAATTAGTTGTAACATTTTTATATCTGTATTTATAGATAGTTTTATTTCTTTTCCAATCTGCATACTTTTTATTTCTTTCCTATGTTTTTAAAACTAGATAATACCTTCAGTACAATGTTGAATATAAGTAATGAGTGGGCATCTTGACTTTTATTTTTTGAGGGAAGGCATTCAGTCTTTTATCATTAAATATGATGTTATTTGTAAGATTTTGTGAGTTTCTTTAGATGTCCTAAAATTTGAGAAGACACTATTCTACTGGTAGTTTCCTGTTGGTTTTTATCCTGGGTAGATGTTGAATTCTTTTTTCAGTGTTTTTCTGCATTTACTGAGATGATTGTATGGTTTTACTTTTTAGCAATAAAATCAAGTCTATAAAATAAGTAGATTTATATGTGTTAGATATAAAACAAGGAATTGAAATAGAAGAAAAGAGCAAGACAATTTGAACATGAAAACGTTCATTTAAAAAATACATATAACCAAAAAATATATTAAGAATAATTAAAAATTGTAATACAGTTCTTAAAATAAGAAACTAAAAGTATGATTAAAATGTCTTATTAAAAACAGCTATATTAGGAAATTGGAAGTCCTGAATGGAAAGAGATGAAAAATACTAAAAAAAAATGAAGAATCATGGATCCAAAAGATTCTAATATTTTTAGAAAGAAAGAATGGAGAATGAGTCAATATAGAAAATGACCATAGTTGAGTTTTCCAGCTTTTGTGAAAAACACAAATCCGTAGTTTATAAGTACAATAAGTTTGAAGTAATATTAATAAAATTACATGCTTTGTTATGAATATTTATTAATCTTAAATGAGAATTAAAGAATATGATCCACTAAAAATAGAAAGTGGGAAAGTAGATAAAAATAAACAAGGAGAAAGAAAACTCAAAATAAGAGTTGAAATTAATCCAAATATGTGAGAAATTATAATACATGTATATGAAAAAGCTTATTTAAAAAACACAACAAAGCTTATTGTATAGTCACAAAAATATATAATTGACCTGTGTGTTATTTACAAAAGACATAAAAAACTTAATATACAAAAATGAAAAGTAAATTAATGGAAAAGGATATATCAGACATATACTAATTAAAAATAACTTATAGCAATAGTAACATCAGACAAAATTTGTTTTAAGGCAAAAGAGAATAGGGTAAAAGAGGGTCAATGCATAATCCCAATAGGAAAACTGACAAAATTATAAGCCAAAACTTCAATGCAACTAATATTAGAGCTTCAAAATATATAAAGCAAATATTGCAGAAAAAAATAGAAATTGACAAATAGTCACAGTTTTTAAAAAGTTATTAATGTATCAAGAAATTATTTATTTGCCAAAAACTATTATAACAACTTATCTCTGGAAAAAAAAATGACTACAAGCAAAACCTCAGGGCTAGAAAACTGGTATTATATAAGTTGCATTCATTAACCACATGTAATCAAATTAAAAATAACATGAAAAATTAACAGGGAAAAATACATTTGGAAATTTTACAAAATGAAACTGTTTCTGAATAACTCATAAGTGAAACAGAAGTCATCCAAAAAATTAAAAAATTAGAAATAAATTTAAATATATTTAAATATTTAAAAAATCAAATACTATAGGGGCACCTGGCTGCATCAGTCAATAGAGAATGTGACTCTTGTTCTTGGGGTTGTGAGTTTGAGCCCCACATTGGGTGTAGAGATTACTTAAAGAAATTTGAAGAAAAATTAAATATTACATATTAAATTTGTGGAATTAAATTTAGAATTAAATGTTACTAAAAGAAAAATTTAGAGCTCTAAGTTCTTGCATTAGAAAATCATAAACTATAAATTAACCATGCTTACAGCCAAAATTAGGACAATAATTAGAGAAAACATAATGACATTTCTAAAAATGAATTAAGCAATTAAAGTGGAGAGAGATAAAAATGAACTAGAATATCAAGGAACAATAAAAACCATTCCCAATTCTTTGAAAAAAGTAATAAAATTGAATCCTGGTCATCTGATCAAGAAAACTAAAAAAATGCAAAAATAAACAATATTAGAAATAAAAGGCTCAAAACTTAAGACATAGCGATTTAATAAATCACAAGAGAATAAATTTCTACATTTACATTTAATGTGACTAATATGAGAATAAATTAAAAACCTGAATTAGTAGTGACTTAAGACAACTGAATCAATAGGTTAAAAACTGTCCATTTGTCCCCAAATATCCACCCTTCCAAATTTGCCAACAACGTGTTATGTTTTTAGAGGCAATCTTTACCATCTTACATAAAGTATGACAAAAGCTAGAAATGAAAAGAAAAATTCAGTAATTCATTTAATCAGCTCAGTATAAAACTGATGACAGAACCTGACAAAGATAGTAGAAGAAAGGAAAATATGTTCCAATATCACTTATGAGCACAGATACAAAAAATCTAAAAAATATTAAAGGTGTTGAACAATGGGTTATCAAAGAAAAGAAGGAAGGAAGGGAAGGAGGGAGGAAGGAAGGAAGAAAAGAAAGAAGGAAGGAAGGAAGGAAATGAAGGAAGGAAGGAAAGAAGGAAGGCAGGCAGGCAGACAGGCTAAACAAAATTGGATCTAACCTTACACTACACACATAATTGACAACAGTGAATTACTGACCTAATGAGAATTTAAAATGTATAATAACAAATAAGAAAAAAAAGATCTTTATTACCTCAGAGCAAGAAGATATCTAAGATAAAATGCAAAATATAAAATAAATACTGGTAAAAATAATTGGCAGCATTAGAATTAGAAATCTCTTTCAGAGAAAGAAAAAAGAAGTCCACCATAAACAATGTGAGGAAAAAAAAAAAGCCAAAGCCTGAGAAGACTATTGATATAATGCATATTAACTCTTAAAGACTTTATGTCCTACATTTATATAAAGAGCTCTTAGAATTCAATAATATAATCTTCCCCCAATTTGGGCAAAGATACGAATAAACAAATCACAAAACAGAAAACCTAAATGACAAACAGAAAAAGATGTTCAAACTCACTAATGAGATACAATTGTGCATCCATCATATTGAACAAAATAAAGTCTGATAATATCAAATATTGCTGAAGCTATGAAGCAATGTGTTATCTCATATGTTGCTGAAAGAAAGGTAAATGTGTTGCACCCATTTGGAGAAGTATTTAGCAATATTCAATAAATAAGTTGAAGTTGTATATATTTTTAATACAATTCTATGTCTGTCTAATTTATATACATTTTAAAATTCTTGCACATATGCACAAAAAGCTGCTCATGTAACTTGTTTGAAATAATAATCTAAAAGAAAGAAAACCAAAAGGAAAGGAAAGGAAAGGGAAGAAAGAAAAAACAAAAACCTAAATGCTCATAAAGAGAATATTGACCAAAGATCCTTGTATATGTATTCTATTGAATCTTATCAGTATGAATAAATAAACATAATATTGGACAAAAAGTGCACAGTGCAGAAGATGGAAATATTTTATCATATTTTATAAAACATTCAAAGCAATGCCTTACTATTTTTATGAGTATCTGCTATGAATAAAAATACACGAATATTTATAGAAATGATCTATACCAAACTCTATTATAGATGGATTATTATATTATATTATATTAAAAATATATAATATATATATTATATTATCTATTATATATAGGATAGTAGATTACCTCTGGGAAAATTCTGGAGAGAAAGAAAACAAAATTTGAGAGTTTTCTTACATTTTTTTAACTGAAATAATTGTGTCAAAAGTTAAATTTGTAAAGCTGGTGATGGGTATAGTGGTGTCAGGTATATCATTTTTACTTTGTTTATATTTGAAATATTTCATAATTACAAAAATATAAAAATAAGCCTGTTGGCTTAGAAACCTGAACTGTTGACAGCTGGCAGATAAAGTTGGCAGAATTAGGGTGGTTGAATTTCCTGCTAAGTGACAGAGGAAGCTACAGACACTGGTAGATTCTGAGAGCGGTGACCAGGCATCCCTGCTCTCGTCTGCAACTGTAAGAACATCACTGCCACCATGGTGATGTTGCGGATGAGATGTCTCGGGACCGGGCAGATTCTATGGCCACTGAGAAGAACTGTGTGTGAGGAGGATGAAGATTTTATTTTCCTGTTTCTGTAGCAAGCTGTTCTCCTGAGTTGATATTGGAAGTTAAAGTGACATTTAATTGGTTATCTGACAGTCTCGGATGCAAATTGTAGCAGGGAATGCCATCAATGATTCAGGGCATTTAAAACTGGTAAGTTCTATATAGAAAAAAGGAAACCAGAAGTAAGTCAAGCATATATATAAATATATATATATATGTATATATATTATCTATCTGTCTTGATATATAGCAGATGTCTGATTTACTTTTGGTTTCCTTTTTTTCTCTATAGAAGTTTACAATATAGATAGATAAATTTTATTCTCTTATGTCTTTCTTCAACTGATATATTCCCTTAGAGTTTATATATTCATGTGGATAAGTAGTGCTTCACATTTATTCAGTCATTGGTTAAAGAATTGATGTTTAAAATAGTGTATTAGGGATCCTGTAGGTAGAACTAAACTTAATTCAAAGTATAATGGAAAGAAACAGAATTGGAGATCCAACAATTTAATTTCCAATTATAAGGTGTGCTCACCGCAGCAAGTGATTTTGCTTCTTTGAGCCATCTTATCTCATTTGTAACAGTAAAATTACAATTGGTAATATCCATCTCAAAGGATTATTGTGAGGCTTGAAAAAGATGATGAGATAGGAGAAAAAAACTCTGTAAAGGTATTTGGTACTTTTTATGTCTAAGAAAGAAAGAAAAGGAAGGAAGG
>LNAC01000174.1:1153780-1261296 GCA_002007465.1 Ailurus styani | reverse complement strand
GTCGCCGTATCATTTAAAAAAAAAAAAATAATAAGGGGATGGGGCAGGGAGGGGGGAGGGAGGAGGGAAGTGAAGGGAGAGAGAAAGGGAGGAAGGAAGGAAGAAAGAGGGGAGGGAGGGAAGGAAGGAAGGTAGGGAGTGAAGGAAGGGGGGTTAAGAAGAAAAGCAGGAAGGGGAAAAAAGGCATCTGGATCTGGAATTCTGGAATTGTAGTTAAAATCCTTCTCTCTAGGTAATCCAATAATTCATTCAGCTCAAGTGACCCAAATGTAATTAAAGTAAAATAAACTTGTATGCTTGGTCTCAAGTACTTATGTTTTTTAACTAGAATATTAAATGGGGGGGGTCAATTATTTTGACAGAAAATCTATATCATCTTGAATATGAATTCATTTAAAGGGATACTGAATATCTATTTTGGTACCATCCACTCTGCTAGGTGATGAAGATAGAGAGAGAGATAAAATGCCGTATCTTCCCTTCAGCTACATATTCATACACTTCAAATGTGACTTTTGTGGTCCTAATTCTAGACCACAGCAAGGGTTAGGAAGTTAAACAAATAGATGGAAGGTAAGGGTATGTCTTTACCTCCATGTTCTGAAAAGAATGCTAAGTCCTTTTAGATATGAAAAGTTCAATTATCTCATTTTTAATTTACTGTGAGTGACTTCCTAATATTACTGTGAGTGACTTCCTATGAGCCTCTGTTTAATTGTTCTATAGACTGAGTTTTACATCCAGTTAATGTACCTTTCTGCTATGAAGTTTATGGTGTATTAAATATAAAATTGCATCCATAATGATGCCAGCCATCCTTTTAATTTCAAAATTTTAAAGATTTCCATTGCATTGTAGCTTTATGAACATTTACAAATACAAATTCAGAAAGGACTTAAAATATCATTTGGTCGTTATTCATTTTTATTATAGAATATCTAATTCTATCAGTGTAAATGTTTCATGTGATAGAACAAATCCTTCACTTTCCACCTAAATATTAGACATATTAGTCACACAAAAATGAAGTCCCTAGAAGCTGGCCATTCCCCAACAATAGAAAAAGAAAATGATCTATTTATTTACTATGTAGCAATCTGACAACTTCCTTGATTAGTCCCTCTTAGAAACTGCCCATTCAGGAAAGTGGAGGGATCTCTAGCAACACCACTATCATTATTCGGAAACTGGTCAGTGAGCCAGATTTTGCTCAAACCATGTTTCATTAGCCTAGCACTGTGTTATTAAAATGCTCGAATTCATTGATGATTTTAGGAAATGTAAATATTTTACAAAAAATTCCAGATTCCCAGCTTTTCTTGAAAATCTGGCATGTACAGCAAGAGTGGGTGTCCATTCCTTCCAGCCCTGGTACAATATGATACCAGGTAGTAGAGCTCTAGGGCGCCAGGATATGTCCAGGACCTGGACCTGGCTCAGAGCCAGCTATGAACTATGAATGGACACAGTTACCAATCCTCATCTTCTTTTGAAAATATAGATCTAGCAACTCTGGGTCCACAATCATCCATGACAGCAAATAAACTGGAGCTGAGTACTTAGCTGCCAGTAGTATCTACTATTCTCTGTTGTTTATATCTTGTCTTCTTTATACTCTTTTACATGTACCCATTTTGTTAGATTGTATTATTGTTCAAAATGCTTGTTATTTTTCCCTATTAGTGGAATATTCTTTCCTTAGCCCATTAACATTAGACTTGGCCACATAACTTACTTTGGCCTGTGAACTGGGACATATGCCAGTTCGAAGCAGAAGTTCTAAGAGACCTCATGTGGCTCTGCCTTCTGCAATTTTCCTTCAGCCAAGAGATCAGGATTTCCCCAGATGAGGGCTGCTCCTCTAGTCTAATCCCAGAATGAAGACGATAAGGAGTAGAGCTAAAGTAGGCTCAAGATGCATACACAGCATGAGCAAAAATAAGAAATTTTTTTTTTTTGTGAGCCTCTGAGATTTCAGTGTCATTTTCTATCACAGCAGATCTTAGCCTAAACGAACCCATATATCTTCCTAGCTCTGCCGGCCATTTTATTCTGTTGAACATCAAAAGCAATCTCTTGCCTGCCTAAAAAGAAGAGGCATTTGATCCAGTGATCTAAATCTAAATATTCTGAGAAAGGGGAAAGTATACAGCATGATAGAAGTATCTGGTTTTGCATAAAATGGCATAAACATTTCCTTCTTAGTTTCATAGTTTAGAATGAAATGGATATAAATTAATATTAACTGAAGTCCCACCATGGGCTAGGTGTTTTCCATACTTTACCCCATTTTAAATGATCAACATTACTTAAATATATAGTTACCATTCTTCCCAGTTCTTAAACAAGTAAATTGCAGCTCAGAAATTTAGATTCAGTGTCTGCATTTGATTACATATATTTTTTAGTCCTAAACTTAAGTCTTTTTTTTCTAAGCGTACTCCATTCTTCAAAGTGTATTTCTAGGAAGTCTTATTAAAAAAGCTCTACTCAGAAATATGGCAGTATTCAAATTTTATCTGACTTTTGAGCAGAGACAATGATTCCTTCATGGATCTATAACCTCCTATGATGAAGTTTTATCATGTTAACCCCCCAAGCCCCCTGCCAGAGTATGGATAAATGAGATAAGTAAATGGTGCTTTTTTTTCCATAATGCTCTGTATCATCGATAAAGAAGGGACTGTTATTTATTTTTACTATTTTATTTTTATTTTATTTTATTTTAAATTTTATTTATTTGACAGAGAGAGAGAGAGAGATCACAAGTAGGCAGAGAGGCAGGCAGAGAGAAGGGGAAGCAGGCTCCCCGCTGAGCAGAGAACCCGATATGGGACTCAATCCCAGGACCCTGAGATCATGACCTGCGCTGAAGGCAGAGGCTTAACCCACTGAGCCACCCAGGCACCCTGTTCTTTATTTTTAGATTATGACTTTTATATGTTTTTATGACAAAATGGTTTTTCCTCTGAGAAGTGATGACCATAGATGCTGATTTTGTATAATGTCTTTATCTGAAAGCATTAAGGCAACAGGGTATAAGTCTTCACTTTTTGTTATTAATGCAGTTGTCCCACCTATGCATGGTGGGTGTATTTTGAAACAAGAAAAGAAAATGTGTTTTCCCCTCTGTGATCCTTTATCACATGAAAGCCCTCCTCCCTGTGTAAACAAGACATCAGATACTTCTTGCCTCAGGACAAGTTGCTCAAACAGAAATGGAACGTTTTGAGTTCTTAAATGGACTTTTAAAAATCATGGCATAGATAGTTTAAGAGCAATTTTCAAAATCATGACTTGATTTTGAGCTCAGTAGAACTCAAGGCATAAAGCTTATATCATAAATCATAAGCCATAGTAATAGGAAAACCTATGATTGATTGGAATCAATTATTCATACTAATCCTTCTTAAATCAACAAATAAAAATAGGGACAGGAGAGAGTGGTATTGAAGGAGAGGAGTCCCAGTGGAGGCAATAGATTTAAATGCTGATGTAAGTCTTTGAGAAGGAGCTTTAAACCCCATTCCTTATATTTACTGCCTTGTCTCCAAGCCTTGTATTTGGGGATCTAAAAGCCAAGAAATTATATTGGGGAACTGAAAGTTAACAGAACCTTCACCTCTATTTCTGGGAGATGGCAAGCTTTACAGTCAGTTTCACATGGTATGAGCAGCAAGAAATGACTGAGTCATGTCTAGCCAAGCAAGACCTGATAGAGCACCCCACCAATCATTTCATTGCCTACAGAACCTTCCTTGAGAAGGGCAGAGAGCTAGTGAGAGAAAGCCAGTAGATCCAAAGGGCCACATGGTCAGGACAAGAGGTATGCTGAGTGACTTGTGTGGGCCAATGACTTGACCACAGAAAGAATTGATGTTTTGAGTAAATGTCTGCTGGGTTTGGTGCTGATAAAAATAAAAAAAAGTGCCAACACTATCTGTTAATGGATGCCAGCTTGGGCAGGAGTTAAGGACTTAGGACCAATCCTTACTTAATCCACTGACATAACTCCAAGAAAAGCGAAGAAATCCTACACCGAGTAAAAATCCTGATTGAACCAAGAATAACCTGAATACATGAGCTGTTGAGTAGAATGGAAGACAAGACCATCATCAAAATTAATTTCAGTCATAGAAAAATCAAGTTAATTTTTGCAAATAATCATCTTAAGAAATTGAGAAGGGCAGAGAGCTAGTGAGAGAAAGCCAGTAGATCCAAAGGGCCACATGGTCAGGATAAGAGGTATGCTGAGTGACTTGTGTGGGCCAATGACTTGACCACAGAAAGAATGGATGTTTTGAGTAAATGT
Source organism: Ailurus styani (assembly GCA_002007465.1). Taxonomy (NCBI): domain Eukaryota; kingdom Metazoa; phylum Chordata; class Mammalia; order Carnivora; family Ailuridae; genus Ailurus; species Ailurus styani. The sequence continues at coordinate 1,256,984 of LNAC01000174.1, read as the reverse complement.
CTGCTGGGTTTGGTGCTGATAAAAATAAAAAAAAGTGCCAACACTATCTGTTAATGGATGCCAGCTTGGGCAGGAGTTAAGGACTTAGGACCAATCCTTACTTAATCCACTGACATAACTCCAAGAAAAGCGAAGAAATCCTACACCGTAAAAATCCTGATTGAACCAAGAATAACCTGAATACATGAGCTGTTGAGTAGAATGGAAGACAAGACCATCATCAAAATTAATTTCAGTCATAGAAAAATCAAGTTAATTTTTGCAAATAATCATCTTAAGAAATCTAAACTTTTTACCCATTTTGCATAAACTCCTTAAATGTGGGAATTTATGTTTTGTTTTGTTTTTTTAAGATTTTATTTATTTATTTGACAGAGAGAGAGATCACAAGTAGGCAGAGAGAGAGGAGGAAGCAGGGTCCCTGATGAGCAGGGAGCTCGATGCGGGCCTCAATCCCAGGACCCTGAGATCATGACCTGAACCGAAGGCAGAGGCTTTAACCCACTGAGCCACCCAGGCACCCGGGAATTTATGGTTTTTGATGCCTGTGTCTTTGTGGTCCCTACCAGACATGATTTACATCAAAATAGAAGCTTTAAAAGAATAATGTTCTGTAAAATAAATGAGTCAAGGTGACTTGTCCTTATAAAGCGATTGTGAAGCTATAGGTTAAAAAGGGAGCTGCCTTTAGTAAATTACTTGTGGCTAAAGGATATTTAAACAGCTTTCCCATCACAGATGATGTGCTGTTCTCCAAAAAACATAATTTGCTGTCATTTCTGAGGTAACAAAAAACACACATAAGAAGAAATGGGTGTGTTGGACAGTGGTCATTAATCAAAGAAAGGTAGGAAGCATCAAGAAGTACCCTCAGAATTTAAAGAATGACAGCAAGAGTATTGGATCTTCCAAAAAAAAAAAAAAGCGCAGGATAAGGGCCATTGTTAGAAGACTATACAGCTCTACAGGAGTACTATTATCTCCCCATGTCTTAATTATCTTTATTGTATTTCCTCATAGTGATTGGCAACTAGACACTTTTTAAAAAAGACTCATGCTCTCATGGTTTCAGCAACGAAAGCAGCTTTGTTAGGGAGGTAAAGCTTTTTCATAATCCAATTACCTCACCGATCCAGACACGTAAAAAACCCAAAAAACAAAAAAACAGTACCACGGTTCTGGGAAGCAAGTAAGGCAAACTCTGTAGCTTAGTAGAGAGTCTCCCAGAAGACAAGTCAAGGCTTCAGAACGTGATCTTCCACTACTAACAGTAACACGACCGAGTATGCAGCTTCCCAGTGAAGGATGAAGCACATTTCTACATTCCTGCAGATTTTGGAAGTGCTCAGAGAGATGAAACTGAAGTCTTCTTCTTTTTTTTTTAGAGTGGCCTTCTTTTTTTTTTTTTCTTTTTTTTACTTTATTTTTTCAGTGATCCAAGATTCATTGTTTATGCACCACACCCAGTGCTCCATGCAGTATGTGCCTCCTTAATACCTACGACCAGGCTCAACTATCCCTCCTCCCCCTTGCCCTCCATAACCCTCAGTTTGTTTCTCAGGGTCCACAGTTCCTCATGGTGAAACTAAAGTCTTCTGAAAGAAAACTGCCTTCACATTTTCCAGCAAGCAAAATGTAGTCATTTGGAGAAGGTGATTTTTATCCACCAAAAACTGAACAACTACTATCCCTGCATTATTTGTGAACATATAGTGTTTGGTGAGGTGAGCCAAGGGCAAATACTTCAGACTGGACCCTACTGAGTCCATCAAAGGCATCTGGGCAGAAAAGCGGAATCAATCCTAAGTTTTGTTAGGTTAAAGATTGTCTGCTTAGTCTGTAGGACTTGGGTCCTCTAAGTGATGTTAGGTCCCAGAACAGTAGTTGAGGGCTTGTGAGACCCAAGAGGAGCAGCTGCTAACAGATTTGGAAAGGACCCTGTTTATGCTCATGGATCAGAACAGTGGGAGTGCAGCCTTATGACTAGCCACGCCAAGGTGAGATCACCAAGCAGGAAGGAGGAAATAAGACACAGCCCCAAGGACATTGTGAAAATGTGAGTATTCCAAGGATTCTCAGAAATACTTAAGGAAGGTGCCAAGGTTTTGCCATCTTTCAGGTGAGAGATAAAATAAAAACATTTGGGCTACATATATTAAATTATATAAGACCACTCCTAGGAAAAACATGAAGACTAAAAAAGTTACACTTGAAAATAATCGCATGCTGTATTGAAAGAAAATAATATTAATGACTGATAGAAACTATAACATCAAAGACAGTAATGATACTCAAAATCAATCACAAATACTCTGCAACTTTACTAACTGAATCTAAAATATTTTGCTCCTTTTACCATTAATTGCATTCTCCTACTGTACGTTCAAGGGGGTTGAACACTGGATGATATTGCTTGGCTTTTGAAAATAGTTATAAAAAGAGAGCAGCATTATTTTGTTCTTGCTACAATGAGACAGAATATTTCTACGATAAGTTCCTTTTAAAAATTCTAACTTTGAATGTTAGTAGCCAAGCCACTGGTCAGTTCTGGGGGTATGGGGTCTGTGCATATGTGTGTGTGTCTATATACACATATACACATACATTTGCTATTAGTCCTCATCTGCAAAGACCCTACTCCTTCTGTGTATAACCACTAGCTGAGAGAGGTTGAGTGATGACCAAGTTGTCTGCCAGATAAGTATTTTTCAGCACAGAGAAGCACAGCCCTTATATATTAAAATGATCAGTGCCCTAGGGCACCTGGATGGCTCAGTTGGTTAAGCATCTGCCTTCGGATCAGGTCATGATCTCAGGGTCCTGGGATGGAGTCCTGCATTGGGTTCCCTGCTCAGAGGGGAGCCTGCTTCTCCCTCTCCTCCATGCTCCTGGTCTCTCACACTTTCTCTCTCTCTCGCTGTCTGTCTCAAATAAATAAAATCTTTAAAAAATAATAAAATAAAATTAAATGATCAGTGCCCTAATTTGACATTTATCAAAGGATGTGTTCGCCTTGCTGGTTTCATTTAATCAGGGTTCTGTAGAACTTGCTGACAAAGGCTTTCTGAGTTGGGAGGTCTCTGAACTCTATGGCTTCCTGCTGAACGCTGCCTAATCTGACCCAGTTCTTCCCCGTGAACAAGAATCCTAGAGGAAACACTAGAACTGAGTCGATGCCAACAGAGCACATTGCACAAATACTCAAAAACAAAGCTCAGAGGCTTGTGTGCCCTGTTTTCTGATATTTGTCTGCCTGTTAAGCAGTTTTTTTTACCCTTCCTGGGACTAAGCCAGAAAATGAGGGCAACATCCTCATGCAGGCTCCTAGGAGAATAAAATAAATAATAAAGTAGCATCTAATGCATCTTAATTGTCATTTCTCTCTTGTTGAGACCTAGACAACCAAGTTGTCTAACTGCCTTCATCCTGATGACACTGAACTCCGTCACAACATAAATTTGGTAGAAGCAGAACACCATTCTCATTGGGGCTATATCAGGCCTGGCCTAATTCCTAGTCCATAATTCCTCCCCTTGAGATGCCACTTTGAGAGATATAGCTCTGCCTCTGCTTCTGGATACTAACCCACACCTGCACACAACTGCAACTTTCCCCAAGCTCCTCGTGCCTGCTGGCTTTCAGGACCTTCAGAAATACAGATGCCTCGGTTTTCTGGGAGCCTGAGACACCCTTGACCCCTGTCACTCCAGCTCTTATAAACACACTTCTACTCTGATGCTTGGTTTTCAATTCTTCTCAAAGTCTTCTGTATACCTGCCTAGCTCTTGGCTCTCTTTCCTACTACACTCACCCCAGCTTCCTGTCTAAAAAGCTATGAACTATGCTTAAAATTCCTGCTAAATGGCTAAAGTCCACTTCCCAGCTGATTCATCCCCATGCCAACTGTCTACCCCCATTTCTGAGTGTTGTCACCATAGATCCTTAGATGCCTCATCACCATGTTCTGATACAATTTTACTTCATCCTAAACTTTTGAATTGCTAGCCACATGCACCTGGATGTTTTCTATGTTTGCCTTACTACCTGGAACACCGTGGTTTTTTCTAGCTGATAATTTAAATTTCTCCCCACTGCTTATGCCACTGTACCAGTAGAGACCATGCTGGACTATTTCAAGAGACTGAAACATTGTGCCCTGGTCCCTGCATGAGGTCCCATCATCAGGTGAGCATTCCTAACATTTTCCTGTGTTTCCCACTGGAGACTGGGAATGGCACTGGAGACACTTCAGGCCTGGCCATGGTCCTGTGTGAGGCCTGGTCATTGGGAGCACCTCCCCAATATTTTTCCATATAGTTTGGTTTGGCTTCAAGGAATGGTCAGAATGCCAGACCCCAGCCTATTCATTCCTGCCCCATTCTACTACAAGTAATGTAAAGTCAGTAGCCACATCTAAATATGTGATGGCTAAGACATAATGAGAATAGACACAGCTATGAGGAATGGCGTGTTCATGGGTGAGGAAGGCCAGGACTGCGCTGCATCCCAGAAGTATGTATTCATTAAAGCAGCACACGTGGGAACGATTAACCAGACAGCAAAAACTAATTCAGACAAAGGGAGCTAAGCTGTAGATGGCCAGTATCCCAAGGGGCCACTATGGCAGGAGTGGCTCAGCAAGTTTTAACATGTCAGTACCTGGGGTGAATGGTGGGTGATTCCATTCAGTGGATGGTACACAAAAGCAGGGATAATTCAATGACAAATGGTAGTGTCAAACCATCATTGCTTACAGGGATCTACTCTTTATGTCAGGATCCCAGCCAGGAGCTGAACAGCAGATGTTAAAGGAGAGAAAAAGGAGAAAGTTGGAGCCAAATACCCAGAAGGGGCAAGGACTTACTTGAAAATGGGTTTGGAGCAATGTCCCAGTCTTAGGTAAACCTGAGATCTTAGGCAGCTAACTAGGCAGACAAAGAGGATTTAGGAAGCATTGTGATTGAAAGGTCAAAAGATCCCAGGGTTCCTCCCAAGCATATCAGGCACTTGACAAAGTTGGTAACATAGCTACACTTCAGCCAACACCAGATGGTAAGAATGGAGATGCTGACCTTCCTCCCAGATGATAGGGAAGTGAATCTGGGTCTGCAGGTGAAATTCAAGAGTACATCCAATTAAAGAAAAAGGTACAGGACACAGGAAATATTACAGTCACACCCTTGCTCAATGACTTGCTCAATGATGCCTAACTAGGGATCATATTTGAATCTTTAATTTGGCATCGCCAGCCTGTTAAGGGCATGGCAGATCCCAGTATTCCAGGCTTTTCCATTTCTGGCCAGATCTTTAATAGTGACCTTCCAATTCTACATCATGACATCTAGTACAGTCCTTCAAAATTTCTGCTGTTTCTGCCTCCATCACTTTACTCTAGACTCTCATCTACAATTTCTTTTTCTTTTTCTGTTAGCTTTCCAATGCTGCCAAGTTATCAGAAATACAATAGTTGTTATGGTCACTGTGTACCTATAAAACACTTTTTTGGGCTTTTTGGAATTGTCAGTTTGCTATACACAGTAGGTTGTAACAATCTCAAGGGCATGAAATTTTCTGTTATTATTTCTTTGGAATTCTCTCTGAATCTTAATTCAAAACTTTGCACATGATATAGACTTCAGAAATATTTGATGGTTGACAGATCAGTTATGCATATCCAGACACAAGTTAACTTCATCTTCTCAAGGTAAAATTCAATCAGTGTTTCAGGGGAGAGGTAGCTGGCATTACACAATGGCATGCTGTTATGCTAGCCCTATACATATTAGCATATGTCACTTTTATGTTAAATTTTTAAAAATGTAAAAAGCAAACCATTTCTGTAATAAACTTGCTACATATTTTTATGTTGCTAAAAATTAAAAAGGTTGCTATGTATATTTTATATTATTATATGTTGTAATTATTATAAATTATATAACATATGCTCTGTTATATATTAGATATTAGATGTTATATTATGTATTTTATCCATCTATCACCAGTGTTTAACCAACATGCTCATAAATACTTATAATTCCATGTTACTCAATGGTCTGAATTGATTTTAGCTCTTAAATTTCAAGTTTTAAGTATGAAAATCTCAACTTTCATAATCTCTGTTGTGCTCCTCTTAAGATATATGGATAACTAGCAGTTCATAATATAAAAATAATGGTGTTTACATTTCAGCTTATAAAACATGTTATATTTTTCAAGGAATTTTCATACAATAGCTCCCTCTAAAATATATAGTCCCATTTTCGTGAAGGAATGTGAAATATGTATAAGATAGTAAAACTCAGTTTCAAGTGAAAAAGTATTATTTTCTTGAAGTTAAGATTATTTCCTTTGAAGCAATCATGTTGCTTGTGAATAGATTTGTGAATAGATCTGTGAATATATCTATTTGTGAATAGATTCGGAGAATGGTCGAATTTATCTTCATGCTTTGTTCTGAAAATATACTTATTTTCTCACTTGTGATATGATAAGCAATGTTCAAAACAATTGCAAGGAGAAGTCCAAATGTCTTTAAGACCAGAAGGTAACTTCAAGTCTAAATTGTGACAGGAAAATAAAAAAAAAAAATAAAAAAAAAAAGGGCGCCTGGGTGGCTCAGTGGGTTAAAGCCGCTGCCTTCGGCTCAGGTCATGATCCCAGGGTCCTGGGATCGAGGCCNTTTTTTTTTCCTTTTTCCTTTTTTTCTTGTTCCTCTTGAGAACTAAAGATTTTAAAACATTTCTTCAGAGAGAATAGAATAACACCGTAGATATATTATCTCCAATTCCACTAAGTCAATGATCTTAACAATACGGAAGTTTTCCTGTTAGGCTCCATTCGTTTCATCACACTGCACTCTGGTATTAACTTGCTGCTGCTTAAGAGAATAATAGAGATCGAGAGACCTCCCTATAGTGGGTGGAAGACTTGAAATTTAGCAAAGACACATTTTTTGTCTGTGACCTATGTTATTGGCTCTTGTGATAAGAATAGGGATGTTGCCTATTCAATTGCCTATTCTATTGCCTATTCAATTGCCTCAGATAGTGAAACTTTATTGTCAGATTACAGTATACAGGAGTAAGGAATGTCTCAGAAGTAGTACATTCAGGTTTTAGGTGAACTGGAATGTGATTCTTCTTGGTAATCTGCGAGAGGTTCTTATGGCCCAGCAGAAACTCCACTTGTCTGCTGTATTTGGTGTTCAAATTTTCCTTCTATGATTCTCTCACTAGTTGCTACCTCTTCCTCTTTCATTGATTATTCTTGTCAATATGACTTATGTCTCTCTGTTAGTTACTATACATGATACAGTCTATCTTCTGCACCTCTCTCCGTAACTGTTTATAGGTGGTAACTTCTGGCAAGTGGAACTGGATGGCTAGGGGCCAAGGATGAGAGCCTTTTTATATACTGGTTTTCACATTTTGAATTTTATGTCTTGTGTATTTATTTTAAAAATTAATAAATCAATAATTTAAAAGAAACTCTGCAGAGAACAATTTCAAACTCATAATATTATGAGAAGGAAAAAGGAGAGAAGAAAGAAGAAAAAAGATGAGTATATCAAAGATTTTAAAAGGAAACAAACCAGAAACTATTTTCAAAATCAAAATAATATCACATAATATAAAATGTTAGCAAAAGAACAGAAAGGACAGAACACTAACTTACTGAAGAACTGGAATCAGAATTCCGACTCAGTGACTGGAATACAAGACACATCATATTTCTGGTATTAAAATTAAAAATATGCAAAATGTTTTAATGCACTGATACTCTATACCAATGGATATTGCTTGGGGCCAAAATTTCAGTAATCTGGAGCAAATTGACAACAATGACAACAAAAATAAAAATAAAAGAGACCGAGTTTCTTAGAATCTACATTACGTCACTCTAGAATGCCAGTGCCTGGGTCCTTCATACAAACCATAATCACAGAGCAAAAATTAAGACATATTATCACAAAGTACATCTAAAGGTATGTAATATGGTTTATAACACTTCTTCATATATTGTACTAGTGTGTAAGAAGGATGATACTTTACTGCAAATTATATAATAAACATCACATTCATCTAAGTTCTGGTGAAATTGATTTATTTCAAGATGTTTTATAGGCACAAGAAGTCTTTTTATTTCAAATGCCACATAATTCTTGGGTTCACCATATTCCCCAAATGTTGATGATCTAGAAGTTATTAGGAAGATAGGGTGATTAATAAAGAAACAGAAAAGAAATCATCCTTACAAATAAATCCATTTGTTAGATTATAAAAAAATTTGCAAATACAGCTAACTATTCATATCCCAAATCACAGAAGATTTAAAATGCCATAAAGGTCTATCTTAGTAAATGCATTATAAATAGTCCCCAAATTCAAATTGCCAAGGAAAATGTGACATCATTTTTATTGTATGAAACAATTGCTTATTTTTGATAGTTCCTTTAAGATATATAACTGCTGCCAATACAATCTTTTAAAATTAAGCACCAGCCTTTTTCTCCCTCAAGTGATTCTAGTATTTTTCTTTGTATTCACTGTAATTAAGTTCTCCCCAGGCAAACAAGCTTCCCTACCAGGCAGGTATTCCCAATTCCTCCTGGCTCTAATCACAGCATTCTCACTAGCTTTGTCCTGACAATTTCAATTCTACACATATAGTTTCATCCTAATTTACGGAACTTTTAATTACCACGATAACCTGTGATTATTCTGGAAACAGGACTGGTGTGGCAGGCCTGCTGATATTCAGACCCCACTTAACCTTGAATGGTTCCGCAAGTAACCAAACACTTTGCAAAAACGGTTGAAACTACTGCTCATTGATTTTTATGTATTTACTTTTTGACATTCAAGTGGCCAAAATACTCAAAGACGCTTTGTTCCTGGGATACATTAAAACTTTGAAATTTGAAAGTATCCTTGTACGATTATCCGACTTTACGTGAACTTAACTAGTAGAGTTTCTAAGGCTTTTATAGACAGATGATTCATAAGGTTTTTGTGTCAACAGTCAACAATCATAAAACAAGCAATCTGACAGTCATTTGTCAGTTCAATCCCAATTCTGTTTTAAGCTTCATTTACTTTAAGAAGACTCACTTACCTCTACTCAACCACTGTATTCAACCTACCTTTTATAGCTGCTACTTGACAAAATATAAGTATCAGTGCCTAAAAGCTTTCTTTTTTTTTCTTTTTAACTAAAAAGGCCAATAGTTAGAGTGAATTTTTGACCAAGAATATTACATAGGATATTTAGGAAGTGGTGTGGATTAATTCCCCTAATTGAAACTTTCCTTTGGTTTGAAAATAAGAGTATAATCAGGCAATGTCAATAAAAATTCTCTTTAAATAAAAAATAGTAAATATGATTTCTAGTGCCTTAACAGAATATTCCTTGAAAAAGCAATATTCCCCACAGAAGGTGTTTTCCAAAGGGAATAACTAGATATTAAATAGCATAGAATATTACATAATAGTATACTATTCTGTATTTCTAAAGTGTTTGCTTAATTATAATTCATGAAGACCAAAACTAAAAAAAAAAAAAATTAAATAGGTAATAAGTATGCTTTTTATTCTAAGCATGCATTAGATAAAACATTTTTACAATGTCTTTTTCTTGGTGTTTTTCTTTTTAAAAGAAAGAAGCTTTCTGTTTTTATCTGTTTGTTTTTTTTTTAACATATATAAAAGGTATTAAAGAGCACTGAAATGTGTTGTAGCTTTTTCTTAGAAGACAAAGTCTCCTGCCTCCCAATCAGTTAACACATTAATGCTTGGAGATGACGTCACTTTATAAAGATTGTGGGTTTTACATATGTAAAATTTGCAAAATGAAATTCATAAACTTGCTGTTTTCAAAGGTAAGGGGTAGCTGTTTTAATTCCTGTACCTCTATATTTTTAAAAACAGATACATAATAGTCATTTCTCTTCAACCTCCCTTTCCTAATATTTTGGTCTTCAGATTTTCAAGTTAAAACTATAGTATAAATATAGTAATTAATATTGCTGGAAAATGAGTTTAATAATTTCAAACTCACGGCTTTGTATTTCAGCCGAATCATTCTTAATAATGCTACAATAAAATATGTGGTCTTCAAATAGTAATTTGTCATCTTAGCCTGTAAAAAGATGACTGATTTGGACAGTAGTGTTCTAGGTGTTAATATATAAAAAGGAATTTAAGTTAGAGGTCAGAAAGTATTTTTATCTTGAAAATATTTATAGTGAATTTGGCTTCAGTTCCTGGGTTCTTATCCCTTGAGGACTGCTTTGAGATCCAGGTTTAAATGAACCAGAAAACTTAAACTCAAAACTGAGCTCACACTGCCAAACTTTACATGGTTTCTGCCTGCAATAATAAATCAAACTTGAAATTCAGCCCAGATTTGTTCAGAACTCCAATTTCATGAAATCATCAAGGTCTTGAAACTTTAATAAAACTTTCTATATATCTAAAGCAAGTATGTAAATCAGAAATTAGGTAAAATGCCAATAAGTCCACACACTAAAAAATGGATCAATCTACTAGTGCATTATATTTGCTCATCATGATTTTGGCAGAAGACATATAGGAACAGCATAGATAATTAGCATAGGAAATTTAAAAGACAACATTTTTAACATTAAAAATTTGAAGTTACTCATAAAACTTATCAAAATGGTCATGTCAGAATAAAAGAACTAGAAAAAAAGCAAAGACTCTTTTTATCTTTATTGAATTACCATGCATTTCCAAATGATCTTGCCATCAACCATTAATAATTAACAATTTAGGTTTTCTTCCCATATTAAAATAATAACAGAGCCAAAGTAGTAAAGAAGGGGAAGAAACTATGAAAAATTTTACTCATTTTGTTGGGTAAAGATCTAAAATACTGCATATAAAAATATTCTTACTGCATGTATTTTCAGTTTTAAACAGCTCCAGAGTTTACCTGACTGAGTAGTCCATTAGGTGGAGGAGGAGCCAGACAGCATGATAAGAAGAAAAGTTTTTAAAAAAGGTAGGAAAGGGCGCCTGGGTGGCTCAGTAGGANCTGACTGAGTAGTCCATTAGGTGGAGGAGGAGCCAGACAGCATGATAAGAAGAAAAGTTTTTTAAAAAGGTAGGAAAGGGCGCCTGGGTGGCTCAGTAGGATAAAGCTGCTGCCTTCCGCTCAGGTCATGATCCCAGGGTCCTGGGATCGAGGCCCACATTGGGCTCTCTGCTCAGCGGGGAGCCTGCTTCCTCCTCTCTCCTCTCTCTCTGCCTGCCTCTCTGCCTACTCATAATCTCTCTCTCTGTGTCAAATGAATAAATAAAAAAAAAATCTTTAAAAAAAAAAGGTAGGAAAAAGGCATCTGGTGTGAACAGCAGTTGAATGTGTAAGAAAACTGTGTATCTTAAAAAGAAACTTTATTTAAATGGGAGTCAGATTCTGAGGATTTAACATCGATGACATTTAAAAATAATAGAAGAAACCATCAAGAACTTCGATCTATTAGCACTGAAAAGGGCAGGAGTCGATATTTTAGTTCCAGAGAATTATTTCCAATAGTGTTCAAAAGCAAGTACATATCCTCTATTTTTTGTAGATGAGAATAAAGTGCTTAGGTTTTTTATTGTTTTTTGTTGATGTATTTTCAAAGTATTGTTTGTACATTATTGGTGAGTGTGGGTTGACCAGCTAGGATTTTGTGGAATGACAGCAAATGGGTCAGCAGAACTGAACTCAATATCCCACCCAATAGCCTAGTTCAAGACAATGGAGTAGCTTGCTAATGGAAATTGCCTTACTAGCTGAACTGAATTTAAAAACTTATCAGAAAATGGAACACACTGGGATGATGAAAACCTATCAGCACTAATCAGGTAGTTTGATATTTTGTAACTCCTAGGGTAGAATTGGGTTCTTGATATTCAAATGCTCTCATTATTCAAAAATTCATTTTTTTGGAAAAGGTTTATGTATAAATCATGACCTAGTGACTCTTAAAAACTACTTACAGCACTTTCTACAGTGGCCCAGAAAAAAGATGTACTAATTTATATCATGTATCTACCTTCCCTATGAACAAACACTCATTCTGACCTTTCATTCTTACCTTTTTTGACAGCTATTCTGTAGTTTAGAGATTTGTGGTTGGCTGAAGTAGTTGCCTGGGAGTCAAGGCAAATAATGAACCTTGAAATAATAATCTTTGGCCATCAGTAAAAAAAAACATTTTACTCTGAAAAGTCTTCAAAAGACACTAAACTGGTCTGTGTAGACTTGCACAAAGGAAATGCAAATACCTTTGTGGCCTCATTATTTCATAGCCCTCAGGGAACTCCTATGGGACACCATGGCTTAGAATACATTATAGAATTCCTTATACCATAAAGTTTTGTTATATCTTCTGTGAAATCTGTCTTAAGTGTCATCACTGGAGTTTTAAAATTTCATGTTACCCATTGATATCTGATTGGATTTTTAATACTTCACATATTTTTTTTAGCTAGAATAATAGTTCTTTTGCTGAAATGAGATACACTAAATTTTTATGCCCTCCCCAAGAGTCATTAAACTCCTTATTTTTCAGCCTAGTCAAGCTGTTTAATGAACAATCATCATGCAGGTATATGAAATATTGAATACCTAAGCCAAGGCATTGATGATGAAAGGAAAATAGAAGGTTCTTCATGCATGAGGGTTATCTACATGTAATAGTTTCAGTGATTTTGTTGATCTGGCTAGCTAGACATGCACCCTCCTCCTTCCTCATAATTCTGTGTTTTTCTCTCCAAATTTGATCTTGCCAGAGTAGAATTACCCTCCAATATTAGATACAGGTGGCCATAGTCTTTTTGCAATAACTTTCAAAAGACTCCTAAAAATTATGCAGGTGTGACCATGAACAAGGAAGATATAACATTAACAAAGCAACACCAATCAAAGTCAAAAGGCATTTATTTAACCAACCAACCTTCCTTCCTTCCTTCCTTCCTTTCCTTCTTTCCTTCCTTCCTTTCTCCCTTCCCCCCTTCCTCCCTTCCTTCCTTCCTCTTTTCTTTGTCTCCCTTTTTCTCCCTCCCTTCCTTTCTTCCTCCCTCCTCTCCTCTTTCTTTCTTTATCCCCCCACCTTTTTAAAATTGGGTATCTACCCAGTATGGATTTTTGATCACCTTTTTTGAAACATGCTGCACTGAGTACTAAAAAGCGTGGGAACAGGACACAACGAAGGAAACTGATATTATCCCTTCATTTAATAATTATTTCCAGAATACATATTATATACCAGATACTCTTCTAGGTTTGTAGGATATATTAGTGAACAAAATGAACAAAAATCTCTCTCCTTATGGGACTTAACGGCTAGTAATAAAAGCAGACTGTAAGCAACACCATAAAAATAGGGTATAAGTAAATTTTATATGTGCTGTGAAATGAGACAAGTAATATGTAAAACATTTAGCAAACTAGGGGTTTCAGGACTGTGGGTAGGGATGACCATGTGAGATGCATGTAGCAAACAGCAATTCGACACAGTAAGCCTTCTTAAGAAGCTGACATTTGAACAAAGATTTGAAGGGACTAGACAGTCCTCAAGTTAATCTCCAAGGCCCTTGAACTATATAGTTGTGCAGAAAGTACACAGACTTGTTAAAAACCAAAATCCAACCAATTAAATATGAAGATCCAAATGGCTTTGTTAAAGTATTCATGAATCAGTAAGCATTCCATCTAACTCACATCCCAAGTGGTGGGAAGCTCCCAGGAGTTGTATAAAATGGAGGTTTTTATAGGAAGGAGGGTGGATGAAGGAAGTTATTAATGAAGAAAAGAATTGTTCCTGACAATGTCACCTTCCCTTAGGGGTATGGGCAGGGTGTCTTATCATAAAGATCACCTTGTCTTCCTTTATGGGGGAGGGGATGGAAAGGGCCCATGTGACAGATTACTTCAATAGTGATCAGAAAATTTCTAATTGATTGGCTTAAAATTCCACTCCTGGAGAAGCTTAAACTGTAACTAAGTCTTGGTTTGTTATCCTGGGGGCAAGTGACTTCAGCTTGGCTTGTAATTTTCTTTTTAATTGACTAAACATGACAGAAAATACCATAAAGCAATAAATCTCAAAGAACAAATTGGTAGAATATAGAGAGTCTCTGAGCACTGGAGGAATGCATAGCACAGAAGTATTAGATTTTTAAGATGATAGGAAGAATTGAATGAAGGAACGACAACATTCTCTCTGAGAGTTGGTAACGTTTAAAGGTAGAACAAAATAAATGCTCTGATAGGAATGAGTAGTTTTTAATGAGTAAACTTAATTTCATCCTATTGATGACCTGGAAAGACCTTCAAAATGGGTTTTCTCTGTTTTCAAACATGCAACTTACACTGGGGATTTATGTGAGCCTAGGAAGGTTAATCAGATTAATTAAAAGAAATGACAAATCTGAACTGAACCTGTTAACACAGAGGAGATAGGGATGAAAACTTTAAAATCATTAGTGACATCACATCAGCCTTTGCAAATCCAGGGAGCCAACAGAACACACTGGGGGCACTGGCTTCAAGGCAGTGTCCCAGGAAAGAGGTGGCAATGGGATGGGAGCAAAGAAAGAGAACCACAAACCTTGCTGTGTTCTGGGTGTAAATACAGAGACAGGACAGAAAATGTCTTGGAACTTAGTTCTTAATATCACAAAAGAAAGAAAAAAATCACGTGAGCAAACAAAAGTCGAGGCAAATAGCAGGCCATCCCAAGATGGGCCACTTTGGCACAAACATTATTTTGAGTTAAAAGCAATCAAAACCCAGCATATTCAGGAAAGGATCCATACCTCCCCCTCAACTGCCTACTTGTATCAAGAAGAGAGTTATTAACAGAGAGTCCTCTTTAACTAAGAAACTGATTCATAATAGAGTTTGCCAAAAATCCTGGTAATGGTCTTTCTCCCCTTCATATCCTCAGACTCGTACCCTCTCCCTGGTTCATATAAGTATCCTGTTGCCTCACAGTTTTTGGAATTTCCATGTTTGTGTGAATTCCTCTATCTATGCTATTAAATTTGATTTTCCCCTATTAATCTGTCTCGTGTCAATTTGATTCTTGGTCCAGCTGAGAAAACTGAAGGGCAGAGAAAATTCTTCCCAATACAAATAAAAAATACTGGGTAAGCTTTAGCTTATGCTAAAATAAATATAAGACTTAGCAATTCTAGATAGGTTTAAAAAACAGAATAAAATGTTATTTACATTTGATAAACTTCATGTTAAATGAATAAAACAGCTATAGAATTTAAAAAATTAATATAATCCATAAAGTGTATACAAGGGAATTAACATAATTAATAAAATATTTTCCAAGTTAAATTTATATTAAATGAATGAACTTGTATATTATACACATACTAAAGATAATTTAGAGGTACGAGAAGTACATTAAGACATTTATAAAGTTAGGGGCAAAAGAACGTGTCACTTTGAAATTATTTTTACCTTATTTTATCTTCTCACATATAGAAACAAAAAGGAATAAAAGTAATGTTTCCCAATATTTTTAACAGAAAATATGCCTAATCTGAAAAAGTCTCATTGAAAATCTAGACCTCTTTCTTTTATACTATAATAAATACATATTTTTAAATCTTTAAAAAAAAATTAACTGGCTTGTTTCTTCCTTCTTCCCTCCCTCCCTCCTTCCCTCTCCTTCCTTCCTTCCTTCCTTCCTTCCTTCCTTCCTTCCTCCCTTCCTTCTTTCCTTCCTTCCTTTCCCTCCCTCCCTTCCTCCCTCCCTTCCTCCCTCGTGTCATCTCTCCTCCCCTTCCCTCCTTTTCCCTCCCTCCCTTCCTGCTTTTTCTTTCTCTTCCTACTTGCCAAGACTTAGTTACCTTATGTACAACTTCTGGGCCAAGTTAAAACAAACAGAAAAACAAGATAACATTATCAACAATAATTTTCATGAACACGTGATTCATCTCCCAGGACTCTTCTACTACATGTATAAAATGGTCACAGAACAAGAGTCCATTACCATGATACTCTGGTCCTCATGATTTCTGGTTGTCTTAGAATTTCTTCACCTATGCAACATTGTATTTAACCTTTGTCTTAAGAGGAAGGTATTCATACTTCCCAAAGAGTAAATTAAAATAGAAATAGACATTCATGATACCCTTTATAATAGCTACTATCCACCAAAGTATTTTATCATTATTTAATGTTCTACAAGAAGAATGATGTATAAAAATACAGCAAAATAAATTAGAGAAGTAATTTACTTTTTCCTGTTTATATTGGTTAAAAAGAGAACCAGAGACCCAAAATGGAGCCATTCAGGCCAAGTCACCAAACCAGGCCTTAATACCTAACCTAGTTACAGTTTCAACTTCCCCCCAAAATGCAATCTTATTAACCAGTCAATCAGGTATCTTTTGGTCAACACCCATGAAGTAATTGGCCTGATGGGTCCTATCCATCTCTCAAAGGAAGATGAGGTAATACACCAAGTAAGATCCATTGCCCTTCCCCCTAAGGGAAGGTGACTTGCTTGGCACAATCCTTTCTTTTCTTTTGCTAATAACTTCCTTGCCCAACCCTCTTTTCTATAAAAACCTTGTTTTTGTACTTCTAGGAGCTCCCCTCTACTTGCTAGTAAATAGATGATGCTAGATGGGATGCTTCTTGATTCATGAATCACTTAACAAAGCTGTTTAGATCTGCAAATGGATTCAGTTGATTTTTTGAAGAAATTAAATCTCACATTAGCTTTTCTTCTGTTGTCTCTTTCTTGGCGTAATTTATATTCTCTGCATGTCAGTAAGACTTACTGCTCTATTTAACTGACAGTTATATTTACCTAAGATGGAGGCTGATTGTGCAAATAATCCATCATATAAAATGTTACCTCAAAATTATTAAAAGAAAAGTACTTCTATAATCAAATGGATTTTTGGCAGAAATAACATTTTTGTTTTATTTATGCTGAAGTTAAACCAAAAATCTCTAAAGACTAACCAACCAATGTTTAACTAACCAGGATCATAAAGAACACAAGAGAAGGATTTTCTTTCTTTTTTTTTTTTTTAAAGATTTTATTTATTTATTTGACACAGAGATAGAGATCACAAGTAGGCAGAGAGGCAGGCAGAGAGACAAGGAGAGGAGGAAGCAGGCTCCCCGCCAAGCAGAGAGCCCGATGTGGGCCTCGATCCCAGCACGCTGAGATCATGACCTGAGCCAAAAGCAGAGGCTTTAACCCACTGAGCCACCCAGGCGCCCAAGAGAAGGATTTTCAAGAAGAAAACACAACTTTATTTTTTCAGGTATTTTCTTGCTTTCCAATATATACCTGGCATTTCTTAAAAAACAAGTCAGCTAATGTTCTATTTTTGTCTAATGATTTTCTCTTACAGATTTTCAAATAAGTCACATTTCAGCTAAAAACAGGCTTAAAGTAACTAAGCAGAAGTCATGTAAATAATTCATCTATGCTCAGTCAGGATCATACTTTGAAATTATCCTAGGCCAGGAATTTATATCTGTGACTCAGGGAGTCCATTAAGTTAGAGGGGAAAAATTTCTACCACAGTGGCAGGAATTAAAAGAAATTAAAAACTTCTTTGATTTTGTTACTGATAGCAAAGAGATTTTCATATCAACTATATTGTTGTAAATATCTTAAATTATCATTTATACTCCTCACTTTTGTTTTTATTTAATGTTATTGAAGAAAGACATTTATATGTCATAAAATTCCACATTTTAAAACCACTTAAATTTCTATAGTTTCAGATAGATAGATAGATAGATAGATAGATAGATAGGGAGATATATTTTGGATTTGGAACATTATCCTAAGTGGGCTTTACTGACTTCACCAGAATGTCAAAGGGGCACATGGCACAATGGAAGATCAAAAAATCTTAATTAATAATATTCTTAATTTTAATTTCATTTTAAAAAAATTTCTTTAAACTCAGTCAAGAATACATTTAACCATTAAGGAGCCACCCAGAATTTTACAAATGCTTATAATTTTGCCCTGATCTTTGTCTCCTTCTGCCTTCTTTGCTCATTATGAAGATAGGTAACATTTGGCGGTAGTGGTGGTGGTGGGGAGGGGGGTTCTAACATTTATTCTTTTTGTTATTTCATATATTTCCAGTGTTATTAACATTACTTTTGGTCTGTTTGCTTAATATGACCAGCTTAGATGTGGAAAATATGCACATACGATTTCAATTTCCTTTGGACACAGTTTTCTGCCATAGTTATTTTCTATATTTGAGATGTACATTGTAATTTCACTGAAGCTTGTGAAAAGATTAGAAATTATGACTCAAACCAGGCCATTAAGATGTTCCTTCCCTAGACTCTGACTCATGAGCAGAGGGGCAAAGAAACTGGAAACATGGTTGTTCTATGCTATCAAAGAGTGGTGTTAAATTTAGTGAACTCAACCCGTGGTTGAGTTGGCAAAACCCTAATATTATTTCGGTAAATTTCTTATCATTTATGTTAGCTGGAGTCAGTTCTGTTAAAACAAAAAACTAATTCTTTAACCTCTCAGTTGGCATCCTAGAGGAATTGCTGCAGATGGGACTATTCCATTTTATAATTTTTAAATTACTTTGGAAGAAGCTGCTTACCCTTCTTGCTAATAAGATTTCCTAGATGAATGACTTTGGGTTTAAGAATTATTTCTCCTCCCTGTTAGTTTCTCTGTTTACTTTCTCTTCCCCACTAAAAGCTAAACAAACTCATACAGTTCATACATAGTCAAGTTGTAAAAGTTCTGTTTGCAGATTGAATGGTAGCAGAATTTGTCACCCCAAAATTGCCTTTTGGCATAAGAATTATCTTGAGCTGGTTATTTTTGAGAAGCTATACACGTAGGAAAACCTTTGAAAATAACAGAAGTTGCCCTTTTGCAAAAGAAATGTACACTTATTATTTACTTATTTATCTAGTAAAGATTTTATTTATCCATTTGAGAGACAGAGAGAGAGAAAGAATGAGGCAGAGGCAGAGACAGAGGGAGAAGCGAGCTCCCTGCTGAGCAAGGAGCCCCACGTGGGACTCAATCCTGGGACCCTGGAATCCTGACCAGGGGACGCTGGGATCCTGACCAGAGTGGAAGGCAGATGCTCAACAGACTGAGCCAGCCAGGGAGCCCAAGAAATTTACATTTATAATGGAAATCTCCATTTACAAGGGTTTTTCCCACTGTGTATAAGGAAGAGGAAGATGACTAAATCTCTAGAAACATCAATGGAGAAGACAAGGACTTAAATGTGCATAATAACCATGCCCTGGTTTTCTCTGTTTTGCCTGAAACCTACCATAACTTGCTCACTCAATCCCCAATGTTTTTATTTCTCTTTAGATAGATATGTTATTTAAGGTGATGGCTTGGACCATTTTGGGGAGTTACTCAGTTTCCCTGGATTATCTGCCCCATGTATAGAGAAGGTATACATGTAATTCAATTTCTGTTTGTTTTTCTTTTGTTAATCTGTCTTTTATTATAGAAGGGTCTCAGCCAAGAACATAGAAGGCTAGAGGGAGAATTATTTTCCTCCCTTACAAAATAATAGCTTACATGTCTTATGAGTTAATCATTTATATTTCCCCATTAATCTTAACTAAGACTGAACATTATACTAAACAACATTATTTGCTTTTAATCTTGAGTATAATATATAGAGATCATGCATATGAATGCATTTTCAGGGGCACCTGGGTTGCTCAGTCGGTTAAGTGTCTGCCTTTGTGTCAGGTCAAGATCTCAGGGTCCTGGGAAGGAGCAGGGAGCCTGCTTCTCCCTCTCCCTTTGCCACTCTCCCTGCTTGTGTTCTCTTGCTCTCTCTCTCCAAATAAATAAATAAAATCTTTTAAAATAAATAAATAAATAAATACATTTTCAACAGACTAAGATACTAATTAATACAAGGGAATGCTATTGGTTATTTACTTATTTATTAAATGATAATATTTATTATTTATACTATAATACCCTTAGAAACAGCCTTTCAATCCTGAGAGTGCATAGCCCAAACCAACACAATGAATGTTATTTTATAAAGGATACATTTAAGAATGTAGAAATTGAAAACCAGGAGAGGAGAAAGGAATAGACCAAGTGACAATTCTTAAACTGTACCCAAGTAGTAGAAATGAGAAAAAACAAAGAGGAAAAAGACATTTGCAGAGTGAATCAACAAGTTTGGCAACCTAACGCCTAAAAAGGGGATGGGAGAATATGGGAAGTGTAAAAAAAATAAAACAAAATTTCTAGCAAAAATAAAATTAATGGATAGACCAGAAGAAAGGTTTGGAAGAAAATGGTTACAATGATTAGTGCAGATTTCAACATGAAGAGAGACTGAAATATTACTAACCTTTCCATGTGGAGATATCCAAGCAACAGGTGAGATCAGGGCTGGGTCTATAAATTTATAAATTATATAACATGTAATTATTGAAATAATAAGACCAGAAGAGTGAGTTCTTGGAGAATTTATATTTACTTTTAAGAGATTAGGAGATTTAAGAGATAGATAGAGGCAGCTGGAACAAGGAGACTGGGAAGAGATATTCAGAACAGTCAACTGAAGAGATTTAATTCCATCAAATCCAAAGACTATAATACAAAGGAGAAAAAAATGAAGCTACAAAGAAGCCACTGGGTTTAGTACTTAGCAAACTTCAGGAAATTTGGGAAAGCAGGTTTGGTAGAAAGTTAAGAACAGGAATCAATTTGTAAGAAATTCATCTCGGCCCCAAATAAACATACGAAATGCCTGGCTGCTAAGGTAGGACTGGAAATCTGCTATTTTATTCCACATCTAATGACTGCCACAATAGGTGTCTGAACATAAAGAAGTTTCTTACACTATAGTAGCCTTCCTGTTTATGATCAACATTCTCTGTCATAAATTTTTCTCTAGAAAAATAGCAACAAAAATTAAACTTTTTCCAAAAAATATATTTTTTCTTTTGAACAGAAGACATAGCCTATTCCATTATTGAATTTCTTCAATATTTAGCACCTATCAGACACACTGCCATTGATGTCATATATGTTTAAGTACATACCTATCATATAATTAAAAACCCACAAATGTTATCAATCTGCTTCACTCAGTATAACTTAATGCAGTTTTTCTCAAAAGTGTTTAGACGGAATCCTCACGTGATATTGTATGAATGTAAATTTAAATGTAAAGATGGTCATGGTGAATAGTTCTTAGCAAACACATATGGAAGAACTACTGTGTATGTACCTTAAGATGTAATGAGAGAAATTTCAACCGCTTACGGACACATCCAAACAAACATTGTTGTTTCATGATGGACTTATGAAAACCTTTACCATATTGCTTATGTTATGACATGAAATACTAATCATGAACTGCAATCAACTTGGATTTTGGGAATGAAAATCTTCAGCTTATTCTCGGTAAATCTAAAGACAATCTTAAAGAAATCTAGAAGTTATACGTACTACAACCAGAGTAGTAATCCTATTTACATCTGCTTTATTGTTACTGAATTAGATAAATTGAGATCCTACTATTAACAAAATACTAAGATAAGAAAAGCAAGTGACATTTGTAAATGCAATGTTTCACATTTTATTTTAAGGGATATGTTCTAATTATGATGACTAAAGAATCCTATTTTGAGTTTTCATAAGTTAATCATCATAAGTGAGTTGTTATAAAATACACATAAAAGGAAATATTGGTGGGGTGGCTCAGTTGGTTAAGCGTCCAGCTGGCTCTTGATTTCAGCTCAGTTCATGATCTCAGGGTGGTGAGATTGAGCCCTGCCTTGGGCTCTGCATTGGGCATGGAGCCTGCTTAAGATTCTCTCTCTCTCCCTCTGCCCCTCCCCACCTCCCATTCTCTCATGCACTCTCTCTCAAAAAAAAAAAAAAGAAAAGAAATACTAGCTTTATTATTCAGTAGACATCAAGAGATGATAAAATTTTATACATCTCCATCTCAAAATATATCAAAACTTCAAGAGGATAAACTGAAGAGGAGGCTAATCTTATTTAGAAAAACAACCAAAAGAGGTAAAGTGACTTACCAAGATTTCAATTTTATTAAGTCATAGGTTGAATATAAGCTATGTGAGAGCAATGTCCCTGTCCATTTGTTTACTGCTGTACCCAGAGTCTAGGACAAGTCCCGGAATATATTAGAGTCTTAATAAATCCCTATTGTTGAGGTGATATTTCTCTGGCTTCAGTCTCCTTTTATATCCAAGGAAAATCTCATCTCTCTTGCTTTCATTTGAAACTATTAACTAAACTAAATCAAAACATTTAGAGGACTTGTTTTAAAGAGTAACTTAATTTAATTTATATAGTGAGTATGTCTAAAGTGAAATTTGCTCTTAGATAATGCAAATTAAAAAATAAATACCAACTAATCCTTTAGCTAAATAATCACAAAATTTAAAGTAATAGGGCCTGAATCTATCATTTTCTTTAAAAGTCCAAGTTAGTCATCAAAACATAGGCAGTGGTAAAATTAGGTCCTGTTTACATTTTACTGTGATATTTTTTTCCCACCATTTGGGAAAGTATGAGGGGGGAAAAATCTATTCATTTAAGAATATCTTTCCATGTTTAATTTTAGTTGTGGCTTTTTTATTTTTAGATTATTATTTTTTATTTGAGTCTGTAAAGCTGTTAGAAAATATGGGATGAATTACTGAGGTAATCATCTGCTGTTTTACCATTTCCTTCTGGTGCCAGCTAAAATTAAAATGGGAATATCAGTGTTTAGAGATTTAAATGTTTGGGATGATTGAAAGAAAGGCTTCCAGACAAATCTCTCAACAAGTATTGAAGAGGCAGCTGATTTTAATGACTAGCCTTCAGGTTCCCCAATTAGTCTATTTAACGCATTTTTCCTTCTAAAAGTGCAGTCTTGATTGGACTACTGATGAAATGATATAGTTTTACTGCTAGAATTTAAATCTGTCAAGAAATAAAGAGCAAAATAAAATCTCCCTGAAATAGTTATATACTTAGTTAGCCCATCATCCCCAAGAATGTATATTCCAGGGGCGCCTGGGTGGCTCAGTTGTTAAGCATCTGCCTTCAGCTTAGGTCATCATCACCAGAGTCCTGGGATCCAGCCACTTTGGGCTCCCTGCTTGCTCGATGGGAAGCCTGCTTCTCCCTCTCCCACTCCCCCTGCTTGTGTTCCCTCTCTCACTGTGTCTCTCTCTGTCAAATAAATAAATAAATTCTTAAAAAAAAAAAAAAAGATTGTATACTCCAGGGAGCATTTGATCACAAAAGTATCTCAGTTACCAAAATTTCTAAATAAAGGAACTGCAGTGCAGAGATGATTATTTCTTCAGAACTCACAAACATGCTACAAAGGATGATGTGAAAGTATTCAACCCCACCATGCTCTGAGAGCACATGATGTCAGACCCCGGATTTCTCACAAGGTAGTAAGGACAGGGCGCCTGGGTGGCTCAGTCCTTAAGCGGCTGCCTTCAGCTCAGGTCATGATCCCATGTTCCTGGGATCGAGTCTGGCATTGGGCTCCCTGCTCAGCGGAAAGCCTGCTTCTCCCTCTCCCACTCCCCCTGCATGTGTTCCCTTTCTTGCTGTCTCTCTCTCTCTGTCCAATAAATAAATAAATAAAATCTTAAGGAAAAGAAAAAGGTAATAAGGACAGCACACATTTCTACTATAAGTAAAAAGCTGCCAAAAACCCTGTCTTGGGACAATTGTCAAAGTTACACAATTTCTTCAATACTTAGCACCTATCAGACACACTGCCATTGAGTGCTAGCTTTTCATGCACTCAACCAACCAATCAACATGAGTCTGTACCATGCACTTCTAAGATGAGTTTAATCTCAATGAGTTCACTGTCCCTGGGCAGAACCAGAGCTAAAGTCAGTACAATGAGTAAGACTCTTGAGATTATATATGTAGATCTGGTCTGTTAACACCAGGGAGGAAAGGGACAATAATCTATCCTTTGTTTGTTGTTTCCATGAGACCAATTGTGCCTGAAACATAGTAAGAGCTGAGTTAAATATTTGTTGAATAAACAAATGGATATTTAAGGAGTTTGTTCTAGGAGCTATGAGATATGGGAAACTTAATATCAGAGGAAGTCAGGAAAATCAGGCATATTATTGCCAGGTTTAAATTCTAGCAATAAAGCTATATCATTTCATCAGTAATCTTCAAGACTGTAATTTTATCTCCTGAGAGGACAATCTTCTGAGCTCCTGGGCAGGCATTAAAGATTGGTTAGAATCCTGTGTAAGCAGCAAGGTTATATTTGTACTGGAGAATATATTATGTTTAATCAAACAGAAAAAAAATTATACAAACATCAGGCCAAAAATGTAGGGAAAACTCTAGCTTTGGGTAGTAACTTGATTTCTGTTGTTGTGTTAATACTAGAGACATCAAAAATATATGCAGCAGCTCTGATAAAGCATTAAATTTAGAAGGAATTGTCCCCTATAAAAGAGGCTTTATTGTTGAATCCTCTTATAGATTCATCCTCTATACTTAAAATGTGAGTCAATTTATAGAGGTTTCAATAAAACTGAAAGCAAACAAGTGATAAAAACTCTATTGCTCTTTAACCAAACTTTGAACTCTTGTGATATGCTATGCACAGGAGGAAATTTAAGGATATCATTATGAAGTCATTTCAAGACTGAGGAAATATATAGGGAAAACAGTGAATTATTTAAGGGAGAAAATTATGACACAAAGAATATGTAAATATATNAACTCTATTGCTCTTTAACCAAACTTTGAACTCTTGTGATATGCTATGCACAGGAGGAAATTTAACGATATCATTATGAAGTCATTTCGAGACTGAGGAAATATATAGGGAAAACTGAATTATTTAAGGGAGAAAATTATGACACAAAGAATATGTAAATATATTGTTATAGATTGATCCAATAAAAATTCCTTTTTGAATGCCCTGAGAAGTTTTTGCCTCTTCAAGAAAGAGACATACTCTCCCATCTTTTCCCAGATAAGTACAGAAGGATTGGGTCTATTCTTCTTTTACCTCCAGGAGCAAACAGTCCTTTGTTTTAGAAAATGTAGATCTCTGAAGGGATTATTAAACTGTGTTTACCCACATAATAAAGTGGATCGAGACCTCGGGACTCCTGGATACAAAGGCAGGTTGCCTAGCCAGATAAGTGAATTGGATTGCTTTATCTATTAACGGTGGCGATATACAACCTAGCCTCACACACAGGTCCTAGAAAGTGGCATAGCTCCTGAGGAGTAACTGCACGAATGTTGTTGGAATCTGGAGAGAATTGCCCAGCATAGCACTGAGGGACTGAAAGGGGCAACAGGAATACCATCTTTTAAGTAGATCTCCAAGATAAGACAAGGTACATCTTCAGTGGTGACTATTACGGATTAATCAATCGAATATTCTCAACCCATTGGGCTAAATAAGCCCTAGACCCTCCACAAACCAGGAAAAATAAGGGTGCATTAAAATGATTGCTTTTGGACTTATCACTGACATGGGTTGGAAAGAAATTGCAACCAGATTTGATTGAATTAAGGACCAAATAGAAGGAAGAAAGAAGGAAAGAAGAAAAGAGGAAGGGAAGGAGAGAGGGAGGTTGGGAGGGGAGGAGGAGGGAGGCAGGAAGAAGAGGAGAGAGAACAAGGGAAGAAAAGAAAAGAAAAAATGAAACTGAGAAAGGAAAACTTAGAATTCTTAAAACCAGAGACTCAAACAACTTAAACCTGTTACAAATGTATCAGTACTTTCTAGATGATAATGGCTCTTTGTTTCCATTAATCATTTCAACATTGCTACTAAAATTGTCAAATTAGACTTCAGAGTCCCACCTAGTAAAACATACAAAAGATACAAAGCCCCGAAGAATCAATATGTGGTAACTTTTGTGTAATGTGTTTACCAAAAACGGGTGATAATGAAGTACAGCCATACCTCAAAGATACTGTATGTTTGATTCCAGACCACTGCAAGAAAGCAAATACTGCAATAAAGCGAGTCACATAATTTTTTTTTTTTGGTTTCCCAGTGCCTATGAGAGTTATATTTACACTATTGTATGGTCTTGTAGTATATTAAGTGTGCAATAACAGCATTATGTCTAAAAAAGCAAAGCACCTACCTTAATTAAAAAATACTTTATTGCTAAAAAATGCCAACCATAATGACCCTGGTGGAGGGTCAATGTGGTAGTTGCTGAAGGTTGGGTGATCCTGGCAATTACCTAAAATAAAACAACAGTGAAGTCTCCCACATTGATTCTTTCACAAACGATTTCTCTGGTAGTATGTGATGGTGTTTGATAGCATTTTAGTCATAGTAGGACTTTCAAATTGGAGTTCTCAAACACTGCCACTGCTTTATCAACTAACTTTTGTAATATTTTAAATTATTTATTGGAGTTTCAACAATCTTCACAACTTCTTCACCAGAGTAGATTCCATTTCAAGAAACCACTTTCTTTGCTCATCGATGAGGAAAAACTCTTCATTCAAGTTGGATCACGACATTGAAGCAATTCAGCCCATCTTCAGGCTCCACTACTAATTTGAGTTCTCTTGCTATTTCTACCATATCTGCAGTTACTTCCCCCGCTATAGTCTCGCACCCCTCAAATTCAACCATGAAGGTTGGAATCAACTTCTTCCAAACTCCTCTTAATGTTGATATCTTGGCATCTTGCAATGAATCATGAATGTTCTTAATGGCATCTAGAATGGTGAAACCTTTTCAGAACATTTTCCATTTACTTTGTCCTGATCCTCAGAGGAATCACTATTTAAGGCAGCTATAGCCTTACAAAATGTATTTCTTAAATAATAATACTTGAAAGTCAAAATTACCCCTTGATCCTTGGACTGCAGAATGAATTTTGTGTAGTAGGTGTGAAAACATTAATCTCATACATCTCCACCAGAGCTCCTGGGTGACCAGGTGCACTGTCAGTGAGCAGTAATAATTTGAAAGGAATCTTTTTTTTTTTTTCTGAGCAGTTTTCAGCAGTGGGCTTAAAGTATTTAGTAAACCATATTATAAACAGATGTGCTATCATCCAGGCTTTATTGTTCCATTTGAGAGCATAGACAGAAAACATTTAATATATTTCTTAAGGGTCTTAGGGTTCTCAAAATGGTAAATGAGCATTGGTTTCAGCTGAAAGTCACCAGCTGGCTTCTCCCCTAACAAGAGAATCAGTCTGTCCCCTTTCAACCTTTGAAGCCAGGCATTGACTTCTCTCTAGGTAGGAAAGCCCTAGATGGCATCTTCTTCCCATAGAAGACTGATGTGTCTACACTGAAAATCTGCTGGTTAGTTACCTTCTTAATTTCCTTAACTAGATTTCCTGGAGAACTTGCTGCAGCTTCTCCATCAGCACTTGCTGCTTCCCCTTGCACTTCGGTGTTATGGAGATGGCTTCTTTCCTTAAACCTCGGGAAACAGCCTCTGCTAGCTTTGAACTTCTTTCTGAATCTTCTCACCTCTCTCAGCCTTCAGAGAATTAAAGCAAGTTAGAGTCTTGCTCTGAATTAGGGTTTGGCCTGAGAGACCGTGATGGCTAGTTTGATCTATCCAGACCTCTAAAGTTTTCTCCATATCAGCAATAAGAATATCTTGCTTTCTTATCACTTGTTTGCTGGAGCAGCACTTTTGATTTCCTTTAAGACCTTTTCCTTTGCATGTACAAGTTCGTTAACTATTTAAACAGGCTCAGGAGGCCTGGTTTTCAACATGATTTTCTCACTAAGCTTAATCATTTCTAGTTTTTTATTTAAAGTGAAAAACGTGTGACTTTTCCTTTCATTTGAACACTTAGAGACCATTGTAGGATTATTAATCAGCCTAATTATGGTACTGTTTTGTCTCAGGGAATAGGGAGGCCTGAAGAAAGACAGAGAGACAGGAAATGGCCAATCATGGAGCAGTCAGAACATACACAACATTTATCATTTAAGTTTGCCATGTTATACGAGTATGTGTCATGGTCCCTCAAAGCAATTATAATCATAACAACAATGATCACTGATCACAGATCACCATAACAAATACAATAATAATTTAAAAGTTTGAAATATTGTGAGAATTACCAAAATGTGGAGCAACTGCTATTGGATAAATGGTACCGACAGACTTGTTCTATGTGGGGTGGCCACAAATGTTCAATTTGTAAAAAATGCGACATCTGCAAAGTGTAATAAAGCTAAGTACAATAAAATGAGATATGCCTGTACCTTATGTGGAAAGTGTCTTAATATTTTCACAATGTTAACTGTGTGGCATGTGGCAGGTAATTTCTTAATACAATAAATTAATATAGCTTATGATGATAGAACCTTTATTTTCAACAATTCATTGACATAGTTCAGAAATATGCATTTCGGTGAGAAGCTAAAGCGGGGCTTCAAACCTTTTTCAGTTTAAGAACAATTTTACACAATTTTAAACACACCTCAAGTGTGCACATAATGCTTTGTTCCAACATATATTGATTAAAGAGATAATGGTTGCCCTGAACCGTTATCCAGTAATTTACATTTGTGTCAATCTCAACTTCTGCTTACATTAGAAAGAATAATATATGTGTAAGACTTTTTTTTAATGGAATCTTCAGATAATGCTTATTTCTTCTATGGATATGTAATAATAATAACTCTACATTCTCTTAAGGTTTGTGATCCATACGTTGGAAAAGTATCACTTTAGTTACATTTAAAAGTGAAAAATATTACAAATTTTGACTTGGGGCTAAGTGTTATTAATTTAAGATCCCTTCATTAGTGTTCTAAATGCTATCTTCTGAGACAAATACTAGTTTTCTTAATGTGATCAAAAGTAGTGAATCACTTATCTTTATAACCTAATTATAGCAGAAATGCTAAGTGTCTGGTATGCGTACAAATAATCTCAACTTCAATATTTTATTTCACTGCATTTATTTCATTGTAGCATCTGCTGAACAAGGATTTCCCTTTTAGATATATACTCTATTGAATGCATAGTCTTTTTGAACAGCACACTTAAAATGTCTCTAGATGTGCACACTAAAAAAACTTCCTTTGAAAGATAAGCACAGAGTATTATTTTTCAATTATGAACAAAACATTATTTACATGTAGAATCGTGGCTAATTATAATTTAGATATCACTCTAGTTGTTTGGCAGTGATTTCTAAGTTTATGAATGTTTTTCAAAAGTTTCCTATATAGGAATCAAATTGATACATTACAGTAAAACTATGCTTGTTTTTCTTATTCTATAAAACTGACAAAACGATTATCTTTTGGCCACACAGTATTTGTCTAATCTATCTATGCCTATATTTTCTTCAATTACTTTTGTACCTATATCTACATTAATATTATATCAGGGATTCAGTTAGAGACCCACTCAAGCAAGCTTAAAGGAAGGGAGATTTAGATTTAGTGTAGGCATAAGATAGATATTATAGACATCTATATGGGGTAAGCATCTATTTATCTGCTCAGCATCCTTTCTATCTTTTTCTCTGGGAATGTCCCTCCCCTACTGACTTCAGACTTGTAGTTCCAAAGTCCCTGTATTCTATTCTATTCTATTCTATTCTATTCTATTCTATTCTATTCTATTCTATTCTATTCTATTTATTTATTTATTTATTTATTTATTTATTTATTTATTTATTTATTTATTTATTTATTTGACAGAGAGAGAGAGAGAGATCACAAGTAGGCAGAGAGGCAGGGGCAGAGAGAGAGAGGAGGAAGCTGAGCAGGGAGCCTGATGCGGGGCTCGATCCCAGGACCCTGAGATCATGACCTGAGCCGAAGGCAGAGGCTTTAACCCACTGAGCCACCCAGGCGCCCCCTAAGTCCCTGTAGTCTTGCAGTCTGAACACGTGACGATACTTAGGATAATTAGGAACAGTCTCAAGCTGTTTTCAAACCAGAACCTACAGAGCAGAGACTGTTTCTTTTTGGCCAACAGTTCTATGAGAAGTGAGCCCCCAAAGCCAAAATATCTGTTGCAACAACAATAACAACAGTTGGTATTTGTTGAGTTCAGACACTGTAAGTACCAAACACTTTCAATGTTTTACAACCCTATCTTAAGGCACCACGTTACACAGGTGAGGAGACGATAATTTAGAGTTGTTGTCCAAGTCTTAGTGCAAATGATATGGTATCTGAAGTCAGGCAGTCTGATCTTCATCTGGTGAGTTTTAACAGTACATTCCCTCCTGCCAGTGGAGGACAACTGTGTGAGAATGTGATATACATCACATAGGGATTAGACAAGAGTATCTGGTAGTATTTGAGTCTGTGGCTCCAGCTGCTTCTGAGTTATGGCTGTCAGTGGCCCAGCCTCTGCCTTTTCTATTGTTTGTTTAAATATCCCTTTAATTCTGACAGAAACTCTCATTCTTCGAGTACGTGTCAGCTTACCCCCACTCCTGCACCCACCACCACTTAACCTGTGTGAATTGGTTGCTGATAGTTCAAGGAAAGGAAAGGTGAGTTCCTCAGAGATGGACAGAGGATTTGGGAAACCAAGATTTAGTGTTGCTCTTTCTCTCCTCCAAGGGCGGTGAGGTTTCCTTTTTTTCTGCAACCCTCTGTATTCTTTATTCTGTCTGTTTCACATACCGGTTTCCCTCATCTCTGCATTTTACTTTCAATGGTCAAGACTTTTATTTTCTCCTGTTTTTTTTCTTTTATCCCCTACACACTATACAATTCCTTTTAAATGGATAATGAAATAGCACATACATGCGTGAGTCCTTGCTATAACACTGGCGCGTAAATAACTTAAGCTAATGAAGTTCTTGTTGGAAGGGAAGAAAGCCTAGCATAGGGGTAAGAGTAGGAGGTGTGGGGAGAAAGTTTATGCCTTCTGGAGGAACGAGGAGAAAAGGGATGGTTTTTAGATTCACTCTGGTCTACTCAGCAGAGGAGGAATCAACAAGGCCATCCCATGGTAGAGACTGGGAGGTCTCTGGAACCTAGCAGTATTGTGCACATCCCTCACTTAGAACACATTCTAATGTGTCAAGTGTGTTTTGACACCTTGTTAAAGTTTGGGCTCCTTTAAGGGAGTCTGAAGAAAGTTTTCTGGAGCCATGAGAATTGGATTTTAGTAATACTACCTCTGTGCCTCAAACTCATTGTTTATACAGAACTCCTGGCCTGTCCACTTTATAAAATCTGTGAGACATGAAATTATGTAATTAATATGAATATGTGTGGAAAACCATAAAGATATAGTTAAATGTGGGACATTTGATTCGTAAGCTGTGTTTTATTCAGACTAAGCAGTCAATAAATTCTATATATTTAAGAAACTATTATTTCAGTATTTCTTTCAGTGTGACTGAAAGAAGAACATTCAGTCACTAAGATAACAGATTAATTATGACATCTTGAAAGCATTTTATTATATGATGGATAGAATAGAGATGATAAGATCCATCACTGGTACTATAATTCTTCTGTCCAATTTTTTATCCACCCTTTTAAAGTGTAGCTCAGGAACGATGTCAAAAGATTTCTTTTGACTTCTATAACTTTGTCTGAATTATACAAATTGGCTCTCATAAAGGAATGTACATTTTTAAGGTAGCAGCCATAGTTCAGTGAGCACTACTCTGAGTACTCAATAAACACTAAAAATATTATCTCTGCGTCATTTCCAATCACTGAACCAGTCAGCATCTTTAAGAAAAAGTCCTGCAGGGCGCCTGGGTGGCTCAGTGGGTTAAGGCCTCTGCTTTCGGCTCAGGTCATGATCTCAGCATCCTGGGATCGAGGCCCGCATCGGGCTCTCTGCTCAGCAGGGAGCCTGCTTCCTCCTCTCCCTGTCTCTCTGCCTGCCTCTCTGCCTACTTGTAATCTCTCTCTCTGTGTCAAATAAATAAATAAAATCTTTAAAAAAAAAAAAAAAAAGAAAAAGTCCTGCATCTACATTCCTTTTTCCATTACCACGGTGCCATTTCGTGTCCCATTTATGATAAGCAACATAGATACAATTTGTTCAATGCAAATAGCTTCTGCTCAGCATCCTTTCAACATTATTGATTTTATTATCTAAAACTACAAATTATTCACTGCAAGTTATGCAGTATGTTTCTTTCTAGTTTCTATCACCATGCTGATACTTAAAACGATTAGAAAAAATTCCAAAATTGGTGGAGAATGAAGTGGTCAGAGCTTGATGCCTCAGCAGACACTAAATGTATGACTGAATTGGACAGGGAAAAGAAAGGAGGGACTAGGGATTGATTAATAGGAATGAATGGGGCACCTGGGTGGCTCAGTGGGTTAAAGCCTCTGCTTTCGGCTCAGGTCATGATCTCAGCGTCCTGGGATCGAGGCCCACATCGGGCTCTTTGCTCAGCGGGGAGCGTGCTTCCTCCTCTCCTTGTCTCTCTGCCTACTTGTAATCTCTCTCTGTGTGTCAAATAAATAAATAAAATCTTTAAAAAAAAAAAAAGGAATGAATGACCAGGGGTCATCACAGTGCTAGCAATTTTGTCTGAGTTCCATTGATCATCTGGTGGAAAATTAACTCAAAGGAAAGTATTTACAGCAGGAGTATTTTACACTGCTTGTACATGTTGCTTCCTTCATCCATTACATATTTATTCAGTACCTCATGGGTGACAACTACTACAATAGCCTCTGTGGATAAAATTCAGTGTTTTTGTTTTTAATTGAGCAGATGTGTAAACAATGCAGCAAGTATTATAATGGATCAAGGAGAGCATAATAAAGATGCTTTAGGGCTTAGGTGTGTGTGGAAGGAGGGGGAAAGATTTTACACCAATAGGCAGTGTTTGTAAACTTCTTTCCTTTAGTATTTTTCTTTCCAAATTGCTGCCTTTTTCATTGCTTATATTTTCCACATCAGAAGTGGGTAAATATTTTTCAATAATATATTACTATGACTATAAATTTTCCGAAGGTTTCATGCAAATCTCAAGTCAGAGAAGTGTAAGTCAGGAACTGGAAAATCTATAGTCAGTATGCTATCTTGGAAAGTTACATATTATAAAAGAAAAATATCAGCATCTACAATAACCAGTGATGCTTTGATTTTACAGGTGGTATGACTATAAAAATTCGAGGCACAAGGTAGCAATATTTTATATAAGTATTAAGAAGAAAATCCTTTCCAAGGGAATATTTTTCTCCATGTAGCCTGCTTTATAACATCTTACAACTAGACAGTATATTGTATTTTCTTTTCTAATTATCTAAATATTGGTAAAGTTGACAAAATCTAGTATTAACCAGTAAGATAATTCTAAGGTATCATTAGAAACTGATAAAACTTGCAAATGATACATAAATGCTTTAAAAATGGATAAAACAGACGGATTGATCCACTTAAATTACAGCCAGGTATAAATAATCACCCCTTTACAAACCACCACAAGAACAATGGCTAGAACAGAATTGACAGGGGATAAACAATGTGGGCTTGGATATTAGATACCTAAAAAGTTTTATAAATTATTTTTCAAAAACTAAAGGCATGTACCAAATGCAAGCATAAAAATCTCTAAGCAGATGCAGTTACAACTTTAATTTTCTCAAATTCATGATATTTTAGTATGTTATGAAGCATCATGTATAAGTTTACTCCGGCCAAAATAAATTTATGTTAAACAGGCAAAGAGAACCCAGCCAATATATTTTGGTTAGCTAACATAATTTTTTAAAGCTGTTATATTTTTAAATTGTTAGACATATATAACCACATAAACATCAAATAGAGCCATAAAAGGAAATTCAAAAAATATTAAAATGTCATGATGCTAACATGAATATTTACATGGACTTTATTTTGGTTGATGTGACTAGGAAAAGGATATGAAAGGAGGAAAAATAATACAGGGGTGCAGAAAATAGAACACCAGTCTGCTACTAATGCCAACATTCAACAATAAACTTAATCTTTAGAGGGCAAGATGAAGGAAGAGAAAGCAACCTGAACAGGACTGAATTCAAGGTACAGGAAGAGGCATATTAATAGGAACTAATTTGGGAGTACAGACAATTGGCAAATTGAAAGTAGACTACCAAAAGAGATATAAAAGTAAATGAAAGATACTGTTCATAGATTAATCAAAACAAAACTTTGCAGGACATTAAAATTGAGATAAAATGATGGGAATTTTAATTATTTGGGATGGAATTTCTGAAGCTGGGTCTAATTTTTATAAACCATGCCTATATTTTCCATCATATGGAGAAACACAACAATCTTGGGCAACCAGCACCACCCACCTACTTCTGAAATCAAAAATCTTATTTTTCTTCTATTTCAATAGCAACTGTGGAATCAGATTCCATTCAGATTCCATACAGCCATGCCAGGTTGGGCTCATGGATATGGATGTGTGGTGGGGAGGAAAACTGAAAAGATGAAAGAGACATTATAACTCTATCAAGTAGAGAATGAGAGAGGCCAGTAGTATTTTTTTAAAGGAGAATAAAGCAACCAAGTACTTCATAAGTGTCCCTTTCTGCAGCCTTTTCCTATGCTTCATGACCAGGAGGAGCAAGTCTTCCAGCTCTTGAAAGGATAGATGCAAGCTGCAGCTTTCCCTCTGCCTGCCCTCAACCCTGCCCATGCCTGCCCCTCACCCCAGTCCATGGGTAGTCAAATCACCAATCACCATTTCTGCCCAAGGGCATTTTGTACTGGTGCACAAAAGGAAAACTGGGAGGGGTGAAGAGGAGGGATTGGCTAATGTTAAAGAGAGAGCTTTTCCAGAGTTGTATGGTTGCTATAGTAACAGCTTCTTTTGTTTGTACATATTCAGAACAGCTGCTTCCTTTGGGTTTCTGGTGGCAGGGGTATTATAAAGGTAACTGAGAGGGGAAGAAGCACCACTCTGACCATGGAATAGTTTCCATAGTGGGATTATTTTTGTTTAACTGGGTTTAACTTCATGCTAGGGTTAAATGGGGCTTTTGAATGTTGGCAACCAGCTCTTTCAAAAGATGAATTCCATAAGGAAAGACCTAAGGTGTACTAGGATCTGCAAAATATTTTATGCTAATTAGAACAAGACATCTACTTTCTGTGCCCTTAAGATTCAGAGCTCTCCATTCTCATTTTACCTGATGTACACACAAACTGTATTGCAAATTCTCTGGGAGGTATTTCTTTACAGGAGAAAAATACCCCTTCCCAAAACCCACAATTCTCTGTTCTCCTTTCCAAGTCCTAATTAATTCCTTTAATTAGAATTCTGGGTGTAGGGGTGCCTGGGTGGCTCAGTGGGTTAAAGCCTCTGCCTTTGGCTCAGGTCATGATCTCAGGGTCCTGGGATCGAGCCCCGCATTGGGCTCCCTGCTCAGTGGGGAGCCTGCTTCCTCCTCTCTCTGCCTGCCTCTCTGCCTACTTGTGATCTCTCTCTCTGTCAAATAAATACACACACACACACACACACACACAAGAATTCTGGTGTAACCATTTACAAAGGTGAAATGCTGCTCAAACACAAATTTAAGGAATATTCATAAACTAACAATATTCACTGAATTAAGTCCTGTTGTCCACATACTGCTATTACAACCAGCCTATTTTAAGGCCTTCTACAGATCTTGGTAAGTAATATGTAAGTGATATGAACAAATGTAGTTTTATTTTAAGGAACAGATGCCCTACCAACATATGTATATGTGTACATGTGTATATGTATGTGTGTGTGTATATATACACACACACATATGTATATATATATTTGCACATATATACCTACATATATGTATATATATTTGTGTATCTATCTATATATCTATGAATCTATAAGTACATAGCATAAAGGAGAAACCCAATGGGTTAAAAATATTGAAGCAAAACATTAAAAATGGCATTTGCTAGTTGAGTAGTCAAATTTTGTAAATACAAAAACTTAAGATGCAAATAAGCAAAACAGAAGGAACAGATGTCCTTATAAACAAATTAATATTGTACATAGGAGTACTATCGTGTTTCTAACCCTCTGGGATTTTGGAAAAGTGCAATATGAAAGCAAAGTGATGCTCCTGTTTTTTAATTAAAATTTATTCATCATTTGCCTCACAAGGGGTTTTTAAACTTTGAATTTTTAAAAAAATCCATGAAATTTTTGGTTGGTTTCATTTGCCAA
Organism: Ailurus styani; assembly: GCA_002007465.1. Taxonomy (NCBI): domain Eukaryota; kingdom Metazoa; phylum Chordata; class Mammalia; order Carnivora; family Ailuridae; genus Ailurus; species Ailurus styani. The sequence goes on along the minus strand of LNAC01000174.1, from coordinate 1,220,798 downwards.
TTGCAGGTATTCAGAGATGCCATATCTTAAGCCTCAGTTCATGCAATTTGATTACATATTTGCCTGAGAATTCTCATCACAACCCACTCATTTTATCTCTATACAGGATAAAATCTAAATGAACAGACTTTGATTCAAATGGGAAGAAATCTAAAGAATAGTAAAGATGTTTAGATTGTGTAATTAAATACAGAGTTCCTGAATAGTGCTACTAGATCTCATATGTATATTTATTTTACTTATTTAATAATGATATTTGAGAATCCAAAGACTCTGTACTAATTTCGGTTCATTATAAATGACTAAAGGTGAGGTTTCAGTCCAAAGTCAAGCTCAAGGATTTCAGTTTCTCTCCTCTCTGTTTCATTTGGGGCAACTTGTCTAAACTTTTTAAGTATTGGTCTTACAAACTACAAAACAATGATACTAATACCTGTGGGACATGCTTCTGATAGAATCAACTTAGATAAGACATTTGAATTCATTCACTTTGAAACCGTAAATATCAATCATATACTGCTATAATAACAAGTATTGTTATGAGAAAGTACCCTGTTTTTATTATTTTCCATCTCATGAATTGTTTTATTGTCACTTTTACCCTCTTCTTAAGTCTTGTATATTATCAATATGGTGATGACATTCAAATCCGTTAATTTAGTTGAACTCAACACCCTAATTTTCCCAAGGTGAGGTCAAATGCCACTTCTTGATGAAGTTTTCCTCAATTCCTTCCCTTATATTAAGGGAGAACTATGTGGTCCTTTAGCTTTATGTCATTTTTTATGTGTGTATATTTCCAATTGTCTTGGGAGATTTCTAGATATATTATTTACTCAATGTAGTGCTCACTCTAGGAACTATTATAAAAGGTTTAATATGGAAGGTATTTAAATGATTACAATTTCTACAAATTTAAACAGTTTACACATGACTATATAATTTCTGGTCTATCCATAAAGTAAGTCTAGAAGTGAAACTTAGATTTCATTTTAAACCTTTCATCTGATTTCATACCTTTGTATCTTCGGAATGTTTCTATTTGAGTATTTCATGAATAGCTTTAAAATTATGTAGTTTACAAAGAAAATCATTGCTGGAATATACCCAATGAGTTGTCTTGGCTCTTAAAAACAAATATACAAGAAAAAACAGCCCTTTTCCTTCTTGAGGACCACTGATAATTGAGGCTAAGGTATCTGGGGACCGTGTAAGTGGCTAGTTGAAGAGAGACACACCTATAGGCAGAAGTAGAGAAGTATAAAGAGAAGAAGAACCTGAGTCCACAGTGACATATTTGAGCTGTTGAATTGTCAATTCTGAAATCTATTCTACCTTCAACCTTTGTGTTACATAAGATAATCCTTTGTTGTATAAGTCCCTTATAATCAAGTTTTCTGTTACTCTTAGCCAAGACGTCATAAAGAATGGCACAGGAATTCAGAAAAATGAGTTTGATAATAGACCATGAGATCCCAGGGAAAGAGAGGGGAGATAAAGGGAATAGAGTCACATTGAATTCCAACTTCTTAAGAGCTAGGCTATACTTCTTTTGATTGGTCACTAATTTCCTTTTAATTTTTAAAACTTACCCCTATTTTATTTGAGTTAGTAAATGGATTTCAGGTCCTTGAATCCAAACAATCCCTAAAAAACCCATATATTATCACATTCAATCATCATGACAAATAACTCTATAAGTAAGATATTAATATTTCCTCCATTTTAGAAATGAGAAAAATGAGACTTGCAAAGTCCACAGCCAGTAACCAGAGGAGACTCTGAACTTGAACCCAGGCTGTTCTTTTTCACCATATTATGTCCTTCCCATTGCATTCATTTTATTGCCTTATTATCGTCTTTTATTTACAACTTCTCCAGTAACATCAGTACATTGCCTCTTTGGCTTCATAAAAATGAAATCTTTTTTTTTTTAATGTTTATCCTTTTTCAGTCCCAATTCAATATAGTCCCAAGTCAATTCAGTCCCAAGTCAATATAGTATAGTGTCTCCTCTTCAAGTACTTATTACATCTAGCTTCCTTTCCCCCCACTTTCCATGGCTTCGCATGTTGTTAAAGTCAAGTGAGCACCGAGCAGCCAGCTCAGATACAGCTGGAGACACAACAATCTATTTCAGCCTTGAGATCCTCAAAGCTCTATTCCAATCGCATAGAATCAATAGTGGAGGCCAATTAGGGCTATAATTAAACTAAATATGACCTTAACATTTACATCTCCAGCATTTTGCCTCCCCTTTCTTTGTCCTAATTCAACAAATTCATTGCATTAAATATTCATTGTGTGTGTCAACATGAAAGATACTGTCCTTGCCTTTGAGCAGCTTATCCAGTGGAGGAGAGAGACACATATACAGCTCTCTCTGTAGAGAAGAAAAGCAGAGCACCAGTTTCCACTCTTTCCGTACACAGGACAAATGGATCACTGCATGCGGCTAGCCTAATCACCTCTCTGAAGCTTTGCATCTGTATTTTTCCTGGTAACCAAATGTTATCCGGTTTTCCCTCAAATGGATCAGTTCAACCTCAATCATTATAGTGACTTTTTATATACGTTTATATACAACTGTATGTGGCAAATTTTCCTACTATATCGGAATTCTTCCTAGAGCAAAGAAAAATATCTATCTTTTCTTAAATTAAATGATAACTTGTACCAGTCAAAGAATAGACACTGTCTATCCTCCAGGATCAAAGGGAAAGAGTCCCTGAAAGGAGATAAATTAACAGGTCTTGCTAATAAAAAAAAATAGAAACGCATGTCAAATCAATATTTCCCATATCTTAAACTGGGAATTTCCAAATATATTATACTCACAAAATTTGACAAAAATCCATTAATGTATTCAATATACATTTATTACATAAGTATTTTAGATATAAAATCAAGTAAGAAATGAGTACTAGGCTCCCAGAACAAGTAACATGCAGAACAAATAATTCCTCTCACACCAAGGGAAGATTTCTAAATAAATTCTTGGTGGACACTAGCTACTGTTTTCTCCGAGTCCTATTACCAGTAACTGACAAGAACAAGTTTAACCTGACAGCTCTCAATGTTCAAGAAATTATAGATAATAAAGAAGATTACAGATTATATAGTTCAGTCAATATGGAACTAAAGGCTCTTTGAATATTGGAGTCACCAAAAAATATCATTCTAAATCCAGTATGTCTTTATAAGGAGCAGCAACACTTTTAGGAGCTGTGTCTGACCAAGATGAACTAAAGGTGTTGGCAAATGACAGGGAAAAAAGGGGGAGTGTGAACTGTGTTAACTTATGACTCAGAAATAAAACAAAACAGAAAGCACACTGAGAAACAAACATAAATAAAAACCTCCTAAAGCAAAACTAGAATCCCAAAGGGTAGAAATGAATCTTTTTATATCTATGAATTAATCCTTCATTTTGTACCTAGAATTAAACTTTATGAGAATCAGTGTCATCACAAAACAATACTTAAGATATATCAATTCTGATTATCAGTATTTTGTAAATGCTTAAAACTCTTACTATCCATTTTGTTTTTATTTTTTGTTTTTATTTTTTTTAATAGATTTTATTTATTTATTTGACACACAGAGAGAGATCAGATCACAAGTAGGCAGAGGCAGGCAGAGAGAGAGAGGAGGAAGCAGGCTCCCCATTGAGCAGGGAGCCCGATGCAGGGCTCGATCCCAGGACCCTGAGATCATGACCTGAGCCGAAGGCAGAGGCTTTAACCCACTGAGCCACCCAGGCGCCCCAGTTGTTTTTTTTCCTGACTTAAAAGCAACAAGCCGAGGTTTACCCTAAACGGCTGCCTACTCAAAGAATTTCATCTTGGGAAAGGGCTTATCTGAATGGTGGTATTTGCCACTGTTTTGCAACACTTATTCCACTTGTAAGATGGGCAACCTCAGGTTTCCTTTAACTTAGAGCCATAAAATTTAGGGTCTCACGTACTACGAGCAAGCCTGTTCCCAAATGGATTGGCAAGTGGAAGCCTTAGGCTTGTCTATAATGAGAAGTCAGGTATTAAGGAGATTCTTTTAAACATAAACCTAACAGACGAATATTGCCTTCATACCAACCTGCTTATTGGCGAAAACTTGGAGTACCCAAATATACTTAAAAAAATTATGTATAACTCTACGAGCCTGAGGTGAATGCTACAAATATTTTGGTGTCTCTTCGAATCTCCATGTTTGTGAATGTGTACACGTCTGCGTTTATATATAGCTTTAGAATCACTTTTGTAAACATTACTTCAACACCATTTAACCACCATCACATTGATTTTTTGTAAAAATCGTTTTAATAGTAGCATGTTTTATATGTATGATCTCTAGCTTAATGTTTTCTCATTTTGGAACATTTAAATTATCACCAGGCTTGATTTGTATAAATATAACGGGGATGAGCAGCATTGTACACAAATTTATGCCACCCTTGAAATAATTTTCTTAGCATATAATTTTTGAAAGAGAAATTAAATAATTTTTTTAAAGATTTTATTTATTTCCTTGAGAGAGAGAGAGAGCGCAAGGGGGTGGAGAGAGGAAGAGGGAGAAGCAGACTCCCTGAGCTGGGGTGAGGGGCTTGGCTAAGACACAGACACAGGGCTTGATCGCAGGAGGCTGTATCCCACAGCCCTGGGATAATGACCTGAGACCTGGGATCATGACCTGAGCCAAGGCAGATGTTTAATCCACTGAGCCACACAGGTACCCCAAATATTTTAAAGACTTCAAAGACATATCACCATATTCTTTGCTAGAAATTCACTGTTCTCCTACTTTGTCTTCTAAATCAGTGAATATTACCATTTTAAAAAATGTACTAGTTTAGTTAAAAAAGAACATCTGTGTTAGTTTTTCTGAGACTAATAGTAAGTCTAATGTCAATTTGAACTATCTTGTACTTTTCATTTCATTGTCTTTGTATTTTACATAATGTTTTGAGTTTTTGAGATTAAACTGTCATTAAGATTCACTCTTTCTTGCACAAAAAGCTTTCCTCTTATTGTCTACTATGCTTCCCTTTCTACTCACATATTATCCTTTGAGAAGGCATTGAAAATTTGTGGTTCTGGGCTATAGAACAGAAATTGAGTAAAAATGGTTTCTACAACAAGAGGAGCTGTCACACTGAGTCATAAAATGGATGTAAATAAAATAGCTATTAAAAAGAAGAAGACTGATAAGGAAAAAGAAAAAAAGAGAATATAGAGATGTAGAGATGTAGAACCAGGGAGAAGAAAAGAAAATAAAACATTTTTAGGAACAAAATGTTAAACTTTTTTAGCCATCCATTTGCACTGTATACCAGTCAACTCTGACCTTCTTGGTATCTATTAATTCACTGCTATATAACTCCACTCTCTTATTATTTTTTTAACTACTGAAAAGTGCTAAAATATCAATAGTGGTATACATTAAAATGCACTTGTTTTGTATTGTAGGAAATAAAGTGCAGAGTTGGAGCTGGGTTTGAATGGAGTTAAGAGCGCTAGAGCCAAAGTGGCTAGGCATAGGCTCGGCTTTGTTCTTTACTAGCTCTACATCCTTGAATAAGTTATTTAACTTTTCCATGCCTGATTTTCCCATAGGACTGTTGTGAAGATTACAGCTTTAACAATGGAATGTACAGCAAACAATGCTTGGCTGATGATAAAGACTTGACACATACTGGCTGCCAATTATTAGTAAAGCTGAGAATCTTGGCAAAATAAGCTATGAACTCAGTGTTATCATTTATTTATTCAGCAGACATTTATTGAGCACACACTACTTTCCAGATCCTGTGAGAAGTGCTAGAAAAATAACTGGTACTTTCCTAATGAAACTGCTCATATGGCCTCTGGAGGGGAGTCTTACTATAGGCATTACAGGAGTGCAACCCAAGTGCTCACCCACCTATCTATGGAGGCCAATCCACTGATTAACATAAATGATCTGAGCCAAACCAGCTCCTCTCTGGGAAGTGCAATTAAAATAGTGAAAGACTGAGCCAATTATCTTTGAGCGATGAGTTGAGAGGATATATTGATTTAAAGACTGCATTTGGGACCAAGTGCAGGTAGAAAATGCTGATAGGAGGGGTGGGGAGTGAAAGAGGGAGAGAGTCAAGTGGCAGAGTCAGAGGAGAGAGAAGAGAGAAAAGAAAGGCAGTCGGGTTGCAGAGGGTGGACTGGAAGAGCAGAGAAAGATGAGAGGACAGGAGACCATGCGGCCTCTGAAGGAGAAAGAGTAACTGAGTCCTGGACTTAACAATTCCTCATTTCCTGTCCATGGGATATGACTGTACTTCACTTTGTGATCTTGGGTATCAACGAGATTGGCTCTCATGTCCTTATCATATCTGCTACTGTTCCACTCCCATTTCTACTTGAGATATCAAGGTGTGGTTTTGTTTTTCATTCCTCAAAGAGCTTTAACTAAAGCAGTGCACGTGGGCGCCCCTGTGGCTCAACTGGTCGAGAATCTACCTTCGGCTCAGGTCATGATCTCGGTGTCCTGGGATCAAGCCCCCATGTCATCAGGCTCCCTGTTCAGTGGGGAACCTGCTTATCCCTCTGCACACCCCTCCCCCCGACTTATGCTCTCTTTCTCTCTCAAATAAATAAAATCTCAAAAAAAAAAAAGCCACAAATTGATGCACAGTAGAGAAACATGAAGTAACTTCCTGACTTGAGGAAAGTATGGACACAGGATGAACTATTTTACAAGAAGTTTTCTCTATGAACCTACCCCTCCAACAATTATTATTTTCTTTCTCTTTCTCCCTGTTCTCAATGCTCTGTTGTTGGAGTTGGAGCTGGTCTTTGGAGTCTGCTGTCCACTCACCATCCCAGGCCGCAACATATAGGCTGAGTGAGTTATGGTATAAGGGAGTTCTGGATCTTTAACATTGCTCTGCTGTTTACTAAACAAGTATCACCAACAGAGTACTCTCTTCCAGAGACATGAAAAGTGGGAGAGTAAATGTTGAAGTTGAGACTAATCTATGCTGAATATGTCTTACATAAATTAATCATTATGCTAAGTATTTCATGTACACTAACTATATTATCTCATTTTATTCTCCAGCAATCTTGTGAGGTTTGTATCATTTTGCAAAGAAGTAAACTGATACTTAAGAAATCGAAGCAATTTTTCAATGACATTAAGGCCAGTAGGAGGGCCAAGATTTTAACCAGAGCTAAGACACATGGCTCTGAGCAAATTCACAACAGGATGCCGTAGAAAAAATGGTACCAAGTACTTTATTTTGGTCCCTCATGTGAAACAAGGTAGACTACTGACATAAATTGAAATAACATTAATTGTATTATCCTACTGAATGTAATACTGAGTTGAAGCAGATTTTAAGCTTGAGTTTTCTAGGACTGGTTATTGTTATTTGTTAAAAATTTTTTAAAGAACTAGCTTTGGCCTATATAATGATCCTTTTTGGTGTGTATTAGGTAAATGAATTATTAAGTATAAACCCAATGTGTGCATTAAGGAAGATTGGAAATAAAGAGTTTGGCAGTAAGCTTAACCTAGTATAAATTGCTTAAAAGGATAAACCAAAATGCATGAAATGTATATGTATACATGTATAGCAAGACCGAATGCTCAGTGAGCCACCAGTGTACCCGTCAAGGTGAAATCATGCTGTAGTTAAATCATGTTTGCATGAGAGATAAAAGATTAGCAATTAAATAAATACCAATATCAGTGGTGTGGGAAAAACATCAGAATGTAGAACAAATGAAAATAGATGAACCATAAAAGGATACATGTCAAAAGAGATTGAAGAAGATTATAAAATAATTATATAAATTATTATTCATTAACTTATAAATTATATAAATACAAGAAGATTAACAAAAAATAAGATTTTTGAGGGAAATCTGATATCAAAATGGATGGGGATAAACAGTGCATTGGTTTGCTTGAGAATAATCTCAGACATTCAATGTTCTTCTACTCACGTACGTTTAATTGTAACAAAGAGTTTTAAGAACAAACTAACACTATGAGTAAACATTTACTCCCAACTCTTAATGTTTCCACGCAGAGAACTTTTGTTAGCTTGACACTCCTGACCTTTCACCCCTTTCTTAAGAAGCAATGGTTAAGGTGCAATTTAACAAAAAGTATTGTAAGCTTTATTTACTTGCTAGCTAAGCCAAACTTGCCAAGCCTAGTTTTCACTGGTAATAAAAGTGACCCAGCTATTTGGGGTTCCGTTAGTTTCTACATCAGGTAGAAAGGAGAAAGATCCTTTTTTACTTCCTAAAAGTTCAATAGCTAAGACAGATTACATGGGAGTGTATGAGTATGTTGTAGGTATAATAGTTTACAAATTTTTAATCTGTACATCATGACCACTCATGTATGCATAAAGCCTATTCATTGATAATTACTATAAAATATTCTTTTGCTTTACTTAATTTTGGTTTTGGTATTTTAATCATGGGTAGTATATAAAAAGCATATAATGATCAGTAAGGATTAGAAGGGCAAAGACAGGAAAAAAATCAACTGAAAGAATTTTGGGTGACTAGGCAGGTGGCCATGCCAATCTCATTATGCCCTGGAATAGCTGGAGAGAGACAAATGGTGAGGTTGAAACATTTATTAAAAATAAAAATAAATGTGAAGTCAAAGTACTAAGTTTTCAGAAGAGAATAATCTGATCATATCCTCTAATTCCATTAAAATCATACCTATTTCAACAAATAATTCTGTAATGCTAATGAATCATTTAAATTTATTCTTCAATGCCACGGAAAGTGATGTTATGCTAGAAAGTTTCCTACTTGGGCATGTATGTGACAAATTGTCTGTCTATTAAGGAAGTATAAAAAAAGATGATTGACTAATAAGAAGAAATAGGCCAAAGTCAAGTGAAGGGTTCACTTTTGACACAAATGAAAATGAAATCTACTTTAATGTAATGCAATACTTGTTATGATGGCCTAATTTTCATAGTATTTTAAAACATAATAACTTTATAGACAATAATAACAATAACCTATTATTTCTACAATTATCTAATACGTCCCAAACACAATGCTAAGTGCAAGACATTTCATTTTGACCTCATAAAAACTATCGTTCTTCTTATTTTGCAGATAAAGAAACAGGCTGAGAAAGGTCATTTTCTCAAAGTCACACATGTACAGGTGGGAGCTGGAACTCAAACCCAGATCCCTCAGATCTCAAGTCTGTCTGTTCCTTGCACTATGTCACATTTAATGCATTGCACATGTCTTTTTTTTTTTTTTAAAGATTTATCTATTTATTTGAGAGAGAGATATAGTGGTGAGGAGGGGAACAGGGAGAGAGAGTCTTAAGCATACTCTGCACTGAGCATGGGGCCCCATATAGGGCTTGAGACAGGGCTCAATCTCACAACCTTGAGATCATGACCTGAACCAAAACCCAGAGTCAAAAGCTCAACCAACTGTGCTACCCAGGAGCCCCAATGCATTGCACATTTCTAAAATAAACTTCATCTTCCCCTCTGCTGTTTGCCTTTCAACTTTCCCATTTCTGCACTCATTCACCTGGCTCCTTTGGATCAGCCCTGATTTCATCTCACAACTCCATTCCATCAACTCCCAAGTTCACATCCATCCTCTCCCACCTGTCTCACCTGGGGAGGTCCCTATCAACTCTTTCCTGCGACAACAGCAGAATTGATTACACATCCAACCTGCATGAACAGCCACGTTAAAATCTTGTTTCAACATATACCATTATTATGTTCCACAAAATCCATTTCATTTTGCTAACAACTTTCAACAACTCTTTTTTCCCTGTAAGGAAAGGCAAACTATAGAAGATAAGCAGACTTTTTCCTGTAAAGGGCCAGTTAGGAAATATTTTAGGCTGTATGAATCACATGGTCTCTTGCAACTGTTCAACTCAGTCAATATAGTTTAAAGGCAACCAGAGACAATATGTAAATGTGAGCCACAGACTCACATAAGTGAGTGTGGTCCTATTTTCCAATAAAATTATACTTAGGAAAACAGACAGTGGATTTGGCCAGATTTGGCCCACAGACTATATAGTTTATCAACCCCTGGTATAGGATAAAATAAAAAAAAAAGAACTTTCACTTGTTCTTCAGGGCCTTTATAAATTACTAAACAACATAAAATAAATATTGTTAATAAAATATGTAATTCAGCAAGTCAAAGCACTCATTGCCCCTACTCCATAGCTTTTCTTTCAGGGTCAAATGTCATGAAAAATTTATGTACACAAAATGTTCACTTTGTCCCTGTTCTATCCACCCTCCAACCACATTCTGCAATCTTGCTTCTTTCACATCCATAATGTTGGCAATACTGAGTTTTGTAGTTAGAAGTAAGTTCATATACTAGCTTATTAGCTGTTTGACTTTGGGTAATATATTTAACATTTTTGATTCTAGGTCTTTTCCTCTGTAAAATGAATATAGCAAAGATCGAAACAGTCACATAAAATGTAAAATAACATAGCTATACTGCAGATGATAATGAATGTCACCCTTCCTTTTCGTAACCCTCGCTAAAGTCATCATTAACAAGCCTAATCAATAGTTTATGGGCTTTTTTTAAACTTGATTCTTCTGACTCAGTAATGTTGATCACTCTTCCTTTGAGGGCTCTCCTCCCTCATCTTGGACAGCAATACCAAATTCCTTCACCTGCTATCACTCTGAGTGCTCTTTTTCAGTCCTTTTGGCCAGCTCTCTTTTCTCTGCTTTAACTATCAATAGATCCTTTTGCCCAAAGTGGGCTTTCTCTTGATTTTTGTAGGCCTGGCTCCTTCCTGTCATATGGACCTTATCCAACCTTCCAGAGAGGCTTCTGTGATCACCTGATCCACATTAGCCCTACTGTTACTCTCTCACACATCACCTTGTTTAACTCTCTGCATAACCCTTGTCACTAACTGGCATTGCCTTCTGGGTTTTATTTGTTTGTTTATTATCTCCCTCCACTACAATGTAAACTTCAAACACCCATTCATCACTATTTCTCAAGCACTTAGAACAGTACCTGGCACACAGCAGGTGCTCAATAAGTATTTACATAATTGAATTGTATTGACATTGTATTCCCCTGGGGTCTGCCCTTAGCCCAAGTCTCCTCTAACTACACAGGATCTCCCTGAACTAAATGATCTACTACCAGAACTCTAAGTACAAAAACTATTCCAAACATGAACCATTTCCTTTCTCCCCACCCCAAGCCCCGTTTCCTTTGCTCCCTTCTTTTCTCCCTTGACTTTAACTGCTGCCGTAGTCATTTCTCTAAGTTATAAATATGAACTCTGAACATCTTGGATTAAAATCCTTCAGGGGTTCCTCGCTGAACAGAATATAGATTCCTAAATTCATCAGTAAGATCTGTCCCTTGCCTCACTTTCCAGTGTTATTTCTTACCACTTCTCCAAATAAAAATATTAACAGTTTGGTAAACTTTGAGTTCCTATTGTGAATATAAAGACGGGAAAAAAACAGGGACCCTTCCTTCCCATAGGCTTTGTAGGAAAAAAAAATCTAATCTCAAAAAATTAAAGGGGAAGAAAGTTTCTCTTTATTGGGAGATTATTTGTCTCCTAGAATTGATCTCAATACTCCATATATGTATTTTTTCACTTAATCTTTATTGCAAGGAGATGATTATTATTATGTTATTTATCTGATGAAGAAACTGATAGGTAAGTTCTTCAAAGTCAAAGATTATTATCTGTTTTATTCATGTCTGTTTGTCCAGCACCTTAAACTGTAGTGGGTACATGAGAGATTCTCTATAAATATTTTTAAATAAATATTTATTTATTTATAAAATGGAGACTTAGGGAAACTAATTAATTTGTCAGTATTATATGATCAACAAGCAACATATTGGTATAACGGTAAGGTTTACTTCAGAACTTTTACTTTCTCATAATCATATACCATGAGGGTTGGGAATGTATGTTTTCATCATCTTGTTGTCAGTGCTTTCATAGAACTTGGCACAGCGCAAGTTACCAGAAAATGTTCTTGAATAAATAAACTCACAAGATTCTTCCGTACATAGGATATTAAAAAAAAATTATTTATAACATGATCTAAAATACTTTTTTTCAAAATTATTAAATTGTGTAAATGGATTGATAGAGAATAAATATATGCAATAAATGGATACATTTATTTATGTCATGTAAAACTGATTTATTTTAGATATTCACATTTCAAATTAATATATATGCTATCAGACATCACTGCCCAACATGATTTTCTGAGAGAGGCATGACCCTTATGTCTATTACGGAAGATTTATCCACGGGTTATGTGCATTTACTGCTCTGCCAGTTTTGACTCCATTATGCTGACACCTTATTGGAGAGAAGCCCACTATTTTTTCTGTTTCTGGAGGATTCAGCTTCCTCAGTAATTCAACACAAATTTTAGTGCAACTCAGAAATTACTGCTGACTTCATGACTTATGTCACCTCTGTTTTAACTTGTAATTCACTGTGTTTTATTTTGCTAACAAATCCAAAATCATTTCATGTCTACCTTCCCTCTACTAATCTCTAACCCATCCCAACCCATACTAACCTACCATCCAAACTGTTTTGGGTTCATGATGCCACCTGGTGGCAGAAAACTGTCTGAACCAACCATGTTCCTCCAAGGTGTCTTCATTCTTGGAGAAATTCTGCATAATCCAGGGTCACTATTTCCCTCTTTTCTTCTTTCTATATCTTACTTGCACCATAAATAATTTTCTCATACATCCTTTTGAACTCTATTCCGCTCTCAATTGCCTCCATTTCCCCACAGTATATATCTGTTTTCTCCTTCCCTCAGCTGCAGTTGAGCATTTAAACAAAATCCTGGCCAATGATTGATTAGTATACCGAGAGTGTTGATGGCAGAAATATATCTAAGGAGATGGAGAATACAAAATCAAACTATGTGCTGATAAATTCATTCTGATAAGAAACAGCAAAAAAAAAAAGTCTCTCTCTCTTCATTCCCTGTTCCCAGAAAATTCTCTTCCCTAGAGTTATTGTCAGTGGGACTCCAAAGACATATATGTAGAGATATTATTTTCCTGAAAAAAAATCATAGCTTATTATTCAGACCTTTCTAGGCCTTGTTTCATTTCCACAGTAAGTATTTTAGTGATGTTTTCACAGAACTACACAACGAGCTGCCACACTCCTTTTAAGCACTGCATAGTATTCCACTGTGTGGTTGTGTCTCATGCATGTGAAAAGTTCTCCAACGATGGATTTTTAGTTTAGTAGTTTTTTTTCTCTAATCTTTTGTTACTACAAAAATTGATGCATTGTGCCAATGCTAGGGTAGTTTAATGAACACTTAGAAGAGTCACTGAGTCCTAAGGGGAGCAGCAGAAAGTATTGAAATTTTGAGATGAAATAAATTATGCCAGTCTTGAGCATAACCCATAAGTTTTGTGACAGTGTCCAGATACAACTTTCAGACTCTGCAAAACCAGTCTTGTCTATACCCTTATCCTAATTGAACTAACTTTTCTCAAGCATAAAGAAATGTGGCCTCCATTTCTAACATTAAATCTCTACAAAATGTTTTGGAGTTCCAAATAATTGACTTGCAATTTTGGGGAGAGAATATATTTGTACAGATAAGATTTCCTTCAGAAGACATTATTTCAACTAATTATTAAACTAAAAATCTTATAAATTCACAATTTGAGAAATGTACTGCCTCACATTAATATGGTTTATTTTCTTTTCAGAGAAGTAGCTGTTAGAATAGATACCAGTCATTTATGAGGACTGTAATAAACCGGTATGATGATGTTACATAGTCTATTACCTTCAGTGTTTAATTAATTTAAGGCATAATTCAATAGAGGTTATATCATATGTTTAAACATCCAAACACATACTTTTACACTCTTAATCTATATATTATAGACTCAAAATTTTATAGCTGAAAGGAGGTTAAAGATGTTACCATTTTATACTTGAGGAAATGGACAAGAGAGATGAAGTATTATTTACAAACCATATATCCACATTTGTAAATAGTAATATTAATAGTAACATGGATTTAATGTGTGCTGTCTTTGGCATTGTGTTAAATGTTTTATGTGTATTCACTCATTTAGCCCCATAAAGATAGAATCCATTATTATCTATTATTATTTAAACAGGTGGAGGCTTAGGGAAATAAAAAAATTTCATAAAGTGAGGCTACAGTAAATGATAAGGCAAGAGACTGAATTTGGGTTGCTTATTAATCCTAATTTGCATATTTATTACGTCCCTATGTTTATTAATTATATCCACATGTTTATGAACACTCAACATTATTTATGCGTACTCTCCTGACCTAGAAGAATGGAAACAATTAAACACGGCAGGAGAGAATGAGGAAGATAAAAATTAGATTGAAAGTGGGAAAAATGAAAATAGTGGAAGAGAGGAGAGCAGTGGGGTAACAAGTAAGGATGTTTTAGGATTTAGCTATATATAATTTTCTGTCAAAAGCACTTTTTGAGCAGGAGGTCCTGAAGATTAGTGGATACACAGCCAAATGTAAGAAATCAACAGGTAAATCTAGACAGTTTTTTTTTTTAAGATTTTATTTATTTATTTGAAGGACACTGAGATAGAGAATACAAGCAGGGGAGTGGGAGAAACAGGCTTCCCACTGAGCAGGGAGCCCTATGCTGGGCTCAATCCTGGGATCGGGGCCTGAGCCAAAGGCAGACGCTTAATGACTGAGCCACCCAGGTGCCCCAATCTCTGGTTTTGAACTGTTCCTCCCCTAAGTCTCGAAGTTCAAGCTTTTAAAATTTCAGGGGGATCAGCTGGAAAAGTGACTAATTCAGGGCTTTGAAAGGACAGCAAATTTCTTTTCATGACTGAGAAAATTTTCATTTATGAAAATTTTTCATTTATGAGTAGCTATTTCAAAACCCTACAAAGAAAAAATTAGATAGTCCAGTAAATTCAACAAATATTCCTTTATGTTCAAAGTATCATCTCAGTGAGATGAAAGTCAGAATGAAAACTAGCTGGAATTTAGATTTTCCAGGAGTTCTTAATTTTGAAATATGGCACCTAAATTTACTCTGCATTCATAACATGAAAGCCCTGCACGATCCTTATGAATAGGCCAAACAATTTTGTGATTCTGATTATTTCACTAAACAGATTCAACAACTAGTCGTGGGGTTACTACTGGCTTATATGTTCATCATGTGTCAGGCATAGTAGTAAATGAAACAGATTCTGCCCTCATGAAACTTACATTCTAGTGTGGGAGAAAAGATAGCACACAAATTCATACATGGTTAGATAACAATAAATGGGAAAAATGTGAAAAAATAAATCAGGGAAGATAAACAGGGAGTCAGGGTACAGTTTTCAATAAAATAGTCATGAAAAGCTTTTCTGAGGAGTTGGTATTTGAAGAAAGACTAGAAAGAGGTGATGGGATGAGTCACGTGGATTAATTTGGAAAAAAGCATTTTGTGAACAGAAAGTTCAGGTGTTACGGCAGGAGCATGTCAAATACAAATATAAATATATATATATATTTAAAGATTTATATATATATATAAAGATTTCATCCATTCATTTGACAGAGAGAGAGCACAGAACGGGAGCAGGAAAGACAGAAGCAGGCTCCCCACCGAGCAGGATCCCAGGAGCCCAGGATCACAACCCAAGCTGAAGACAGAAGCCCAACCAACTGAGCCACCCAGGTGCCCCAATCATGTCAAATATTTTCAAGGAAACCTGAGGGAGCCAGCCAAGGTAGCTGGAGCTAAAGAGGGGGAAGAGGGAGGGCTAGAGGTAAGAGAACATGAGGAGTTCACCTTCAAAACCTCTCAGGCCATTAGAACTTTGGCTTTCCCATAGAGGAAAAAACAAAGCCACTGCAGAGATTTAATGAAGAAACCATCCAAGTAGTAAGAACAGCAATGATTCCAAGTGTTTCTGTTACATTATTCTGAGAAGCGAATGAAGTCAAATAGCTTCAGGAAACTAAACAGTCATCACCATGGCCAGCAACGGAACGGGCATCCACAGCATGCAGTATGGAACATGTGATGGTTTAAACAGTGTACCTGGTTACGCTGGAAACTATGTTTCCAAACTCCCCTTCCCTGTATGATTGCTAAATGTAGTTGACCAGAGGGTAGTTTGTGTGAGATTTGGAAGGTGAGAGTAGTCCACTAGTCATTACTATGAGGGTCACCATCATCAGATGCCGTGATAGACAGGTGCAGAGGTACCTGGCAGTTTGCAGCCTGACAGCTCTCCTCCACTCCATGTCTAGTATCTTGACCCTCTTACCCAACAATGGCCAGGGCCATGCCACAACTAGACACTTGACTGTGGAAATAAAGAGGTAGCCACTTATCAGAGGCAACATTTGCCTAAAGACTCACAGGTAAGCTTCCCCTTGACAGTCCAACCTGGCAGCAGGAAGTGTGTGGTTTCTCAGATTGATTGCTTCTCTGGTGATAGAACTATCACTATTGGTTCTGAACTTCAGTTCTACAGCTCCTCCCATAATTGTACAAGGTTTAATTTCTTTGAGAAATTCCTTATCCCTTAACACTCATTAGTGACCACTCATTAGTGGAGTTTCCTGTTCCAGTCCATTTACAGAAAACTGTCTGTTTGCTTCAACATTTGATAAACTTAGCAATTACTGGCAAGTTTTGGAAAACTGAAAAATAAACCTAAGTCCTTTGGCTTAGGCCAATGATGTTTTGAGGTATTTTCAGGAAGGCTTTATTGTAGCAGACAGAATATTGATTTTACAGCCTGATCCAAAGTTTAAGAATACCATCTAATCCCAACTTTTGCTTCTGAATACTGTCAATTTGGAAAATGAGAGCAGATGTTGACAGAGATGTATTTGCCAGTCTGATGTCTCAGCAAACACTCTTAAGGAAAGACAGTGTGAGACTAGATTGAATAAATATCCTCTTTTAAATTTATTTTACCAATCCTTTTAGCTGTATCCCCCAAAGGTGACATTTCTAAGATGATGAATACAAAAAGGTGTTGCCATTAAAACTCAGCAGATTCTATACTTTAATACCACAGCTTCGAACATAAGATACCCACATTAAAGAGAATCTTTCTGCAAGTTTTAGTTTGAAATGTAAATGAAATGTTTGACTTATTCATCAGTAATTCCAGACTTCAGATTTTCTTTTTAAATGTACTGTGTGCATTCTAGCTGCAGCTCAAAGTGCTAATAACTACTATCCCTGAGTAAAACATATGTTGATATCCTTTGAAAAGAAAACGAGTTTGAGGAATTCATTTGATTTTATTCAAGCAAAACTCTCATTTAATCTGAATTTACATTGTTTCTATCATTTGGATTTGGTGAAATGCAGACTGCCTGTAGAGAGTAGTGGAAGTCTTCAGCAAATTAAGATTAAAAAAAAAAAAAGACTTTGGGGAGGGTTTGTGCTATGGTGAGGGTTTGTGCTATGGTGAGTGCTGTGTAAGCCTGATGATTCACAGACCTGTACCCCTGGGGCAAATAATAAATAAAAATAAATAAAAAATAAAACAAAAAAGGGTGAAAAAAAAAGAATGTGCCCTGCTATTCAAAGAGTCTGTACTATTTCTTAATTTTTACTTTTTTAAAACCCATCTAAAATATTGTTATCTATACATATATTTCACTTTTGAAAGAAAATATTAGCTTGTCATGAGAAAGCATAAACTGAGAACCATCAGTGTTTTTAAGTGCTCTGAATCACATTTAGCCTGAGACAAATACACCAGTTAGCAACATTTGTTCCTAAGATCAATGGTCTTAAATACAACACTTTAATAAAACCCATACTTTTCTATTAACTTCTTACTCTATCATTGTAGCTCTTGTTTCATATGGTAATTTTTAGTAAATCACCACCACTTATTTTGTATCAAAAGTTTTTCAACATTTCACTGTTTCATTGATTTATGACACAATTTGCTGTTGGTTAGTTATCCAGACTTCCTTCACTGGAGTTTTTGCGGTCACTTAAATCTGACTTTCTAGACATTTAAGTAAGTGAGTTGAAAAAGAAGCCATCCTACATTTTGGATTTTCTATTTCTCTGGCTTCCAGTACTATCCACCATTCAGGGTGCATGTGGAGTTTTTGCTTGTTTGTTTTGTGGGGGGAGCAGGAGTGGCTGGGATTTTTGTTTTAGTTGTTGCTTTTGTTTATCAGTTGTTGAGTTGTTTGGTTCTTTTGGACAACTTTCTCAGGAAAGAGTCTGAGACCAGGGCTGCTTAGAATTTAGAACCTCTTGAATATGGACATCGATTTGTGACTGTATCACTTTAATTGGGCTATTAATTTTCCAATAATTTAATGAGCTCCTCTTTTTATTGTTTCTGAAAACCTCTTCTAAAACTAACACTATGAGCCAATATTCACAGAGTACTATGTGCTATTCTATGAGCTTGACATCTATCACTTCCTCCTTATGACAACCCCAGCAGATAGGCACTACTACCTCCATTTAATAGACAAAAGAACAGGCCTAAAACTAAGTCACTTAGTGACTTTAGGGCAAACAAGGATGCAAAATCTAAGGTGGTCCCAGAGCCAGGATTTGGACCCTGGAAGTGTGCCTTCCAAATTCTCATATTTCTATTAGAAGCAAAACAAGTTTAAAAACCAATGACTTTATAGATTGAGTAAACTTTGGCATAATGTCTTTGAGAGTGCTTTAAAAATTAAGTATATTTGAAATAAAGTAGTTTTGAGTTATGTTTTTATTTTAAGCAAGAATTCTGAATATAAACTGGGCGCCTGGGTGGTTCAGTGGGTTAAAGCCTCTGCCTTCAGCTCAGGTCATGATCTCAGGGTCCTGGGATCGAGGCCCACATCAGGCTCCATGCTCAGTGGAGAGCCTGCTTCCTCCTCCCTCTGCCTGCCTCTCTGCCTACTTGTGACCTCTCTCCCTCTCTGTGTCAAATAAATAAATAAAATCTTAAAAAAAATACTTTACTTGTTTCTCATCTCAGAACTTTGCAGGAATATCTTCTAGAAATTGAAAAAAAATAATGTTTATCCTGGATGGAAATTTTATGGTAAAATAAGAAAATAAAGATGGATGGATAGCTGGCTGGCTAGCAAAGGAAGGAAGGAAGGAAGGAAGGAAGGAAGGAAGGAAGGAAGGAAGGGAGGGAGGGAGGGAGGGAGGGAGGGAGAGAGGAAGGGAGGAAGGAAAGAAGGAAAAGACCAGGGTGGGGGAGGAAGGAATTTGATCATTTATGTCCCAGGGACTAACTCAGAAATATCATATACCTAATGTTTGATGTATGTGTATGCAAAATCACTCCCTGTTCTTTGCCTATAAGCAACAAGTAACTGCAGATAGTATCACCTCTCCCCTCCTCAAACACAACTCCACTCATTGCTGGTCTAGAAAGACTGTGAGAAAAACCAGAGAAAATGTTACAGCTGTCCCTTCTGTATACCCACTGTGGCACTCACATATTAATTGCCAGAGTAATTCCCACAAGTATGTAATAACCACTGTTTCTATAAAGTTTTCTTTTTCTCTCACACGTAAGCTCTTCCATACATTTATACTCTTAAGTCTACTTGTATTGCCCATATGAGAAAAGAGTCTCAGAGAACATTTTACTTGAATAAATTGCCTAAAGTCGCTGTACTAATGAGACTTACCAAACTAATTTTTATTGTATCATTTATGTATTCCTACTATTAATACAATGATAATGCCTTTCAAAAAGCCTAACTTCGAACTATAGTATGATTTAAGTCTTAGAAGAATTTGACATAGAAAAATGACCATATTAATATGTATAGAAATGCATTAATTTTATTTCTTGATATCCTGTGGTTTTAATGGTTTTAAAAGTTCTGATTCATGACCTTGAGTAAAATACATATGAGAGGTAGTGAATTATACTCTGTATATTTTTCTAAGTTATTCATTGGACTTTTAGCTATTTTGCCCAGCCAGTAATTAAGAACATGCTTTAGTTTTTAAATCATTAAAATGAATAAGTAACCACAAAATCATTATTCTTGGGCAGTGAACTCATTTCATAGATAAAAAAGGGCTATTAAGTAGCTTCAGATTAAGGTTTGCTTTGCATAGTATCAATAATTTAATATTATGTGATCAGTAATTAGATAACACGATTACTTTCTATTAAGATCTTTTTTATCATTCCAAAATTTAGTGGATAAATTGGAATGAAATTGTTTAAAACTACACTTTCAGGAGAGTTTGGTGATGAAGGAAGAGACAGAGAAGAGTAGAGAAAGAGGAAGCAGCAACAATTACAAGGAATTTAGAACACTGGTGTGTTTCAACTTCCATGTTTTGGTTNCCCCTTTTTTTTTTTTTTTTTTGGCCCCAAAGGATATCCCACTCAGATGGTTAAAATAGTGTGAAGTCAGTCCTGAGGGCAATGCCCCACCTCTGGCTCCTAACAGTTCTTGAGTCCTATCTTCAGGACCCATGCTTTGTATTCACTGACTATTAGCTCTGAAAATCTACAATTCTAAATCTAGCAAATGAAAAGAATGTTGGAGAAGCTGTATATTCAGACTGTGACACGGAAGGTTCCTTTGGTCATACTGAGATGCATTGCGAAACCTCTGTAGAGCAGAGACTATTTCTCG
Organism: Ailurus styani; assembly: GCA_002007465.1. NCBI lineage: Eukaryota > Metazoa > Chordata > Mammalia > Carnivora > Ailuridae > Ailurus > Ailurus styani. The sequence continues at coordinate 1,200,124 of LNAC01000174.1, read as the reverse complement.
TTACTTAATCTTGAGATGTGCCCCAAATAGGAGTTTGTGTCTATTGGATTCATACACAATTTAAGACAATAGTTGTGAACATCTCGCTCTGACTGGTTGCATTTCTACAGTGAGAGAGGAAAGTATCCTAGGTCCTTTCCTACCTATGAACAAATCTGAGAGCACAGGATCATGCACGTACTCTATGCACAGAATCACAGATGGACGCTAGCTATTCTACTTCTGTGAAGTGCAAGAGTGAAGAGTAAAAAAAAAGTATAAAAATGCTGCCTCAAAAAATAAAAAACAAATCCTAAGACAAGCATAATCAGGCCCAAGAAACAAACAAACGGGTATTTGAAATTCTATAATAAGCTAGCTTTTTAAAAAGTTGTTTATATATACCATGAATAACAATAAAAAAAAGAACATGGGTACTGGAATCAGAGAGGCCAGAGTCTGAATCTCCTATCTACCGCTGATCGGTGTCATGACACTGGGTAAGTCATTTAATTTTTCTAAATAGTAGCGCTCCTGTCTGTAAAATGGGCATCACAATCTGAAAGTGTTCTTGAGAGGACTGAAAGTGTTAAGGTACATAAGGTGCCAAGCCAAAGCATAACACATAATAGGCAGCAAGCCCAACACTGCTCAACAAGGAGACTTTCCCCATTGATATTGATATTGAATGAACGCGAGTCCATTGGGATTGCAATTATTTTGTCCAGTGAGATACTTAACCATCTGCCTCAGGTGAGCTTAGTGGGCTCAGACACCACCTTAATGATAGCAAATTTATGTAATCCAGGTAATATAATTGACCTGTGGTCATACATTACCCAGTTTGTCTTAGATTATGTGACATACATGATAATAAAAGTAAATAAATAAATAAATAAATAAATAAATAAAATACACGAGAGTATTTCCCATCTCTTCTTCTTCTTCTTCTTTTAAAGATTATATTTATATTTTTGACACACACACACACACACACACACACACACAAACACACACACACACAGAAGCAGCAGAGGGAGAGAGAAAAGCAGACTCCCCATTATGCAGGGAACTCCATGCGGAACTCGATCCCAGGATGCTGGAATCATGACCTGAGCCGAAGACAGATGCTTAACCGACTGAGGCACCCAGGCTCCCCTCCCATATCTTCTTATCAGAAAAATATTTCTGAGGATAGGTACTACCTATGGCTCCTTAGAAGTAGTAGATATGTATGATATACTCTATATTATGCTTAGCATGGCACATGTGAACATTTAACGAGCCGTAGTTCCTATGTACTAGCAAGGCAGGGTATCTATAAGAGAGCTGTAGCTTCAATAAACTAAGCTGTGTTCATGTTTGTTTGATAGTTATCACTTAGGACTTTAAAGAAAACCTGTTTTTGTTTAATCATGTTTTAATCTCTTTGTATGTAAAGTAGCAACAGGAGAGAGGAGATCAGAAAATATCTCCTCCTCTGACCTGGCTTAATCTCATTTCAGTCATAGAAGGTAGCCTTCCATGTGTAAAGCTCTGAGACAGGTGCCACAAGGACACATGGATCTTTCGGATGCACACACTCTAGTTGAAGGTTGGCAGGGTAATATGGCAAATACATTATCATAAGGCATAACATGGCAAAGTCTCATCTATTGGAACCACAGAAGGTTGATATATTCTAATCCCTCACAGCCTATGGCCACCAATAACTGAAGTCTTTTGCTATGAACTTAGATTTGTTCTCAAAAATTCCTAACAATGTTTCATTAGAGTCAATCGTCTATTTAGTGTCCTTATATTATGATGCTGGTGATTCTAGAAAACACTTAAGTCACCTAAGATAACTGAACCATTCATTAGTAGTTATTAGGATATCGATATCTTTTATTTGAATCGAGAAGTTTATATTACTCAGCAGAAAACAAGAGCTGTCATAGGGATGAAGAGCTAACATATCTTCAGGGGCCAAGTGATTATTATAAATGAGTGTAATGGGCTGGAAGTGAAAACAAGACTGGGTGGACTGGGGCCCTAGCAGAACAAACACATAGGGGCATTCAAATGAAACACTGCCAAGAACAAAATGAAAGCAGGGGCGCCTGGGTGGCTCAGTGGGTTAAAGCCTCTGCCTTCGGCTCAGGTCATGATCTCAGGGTCCTGGGATCGAGCCCCACATAGGGCTGCCTGCTTAGCAGGGATCCTGCTTCCTCCTCTCTCTCTGTCTGACTCTCTGCCTACTTGTAATCTCTCTCTCTCTCTCTGTCAAATAAATAAATAAAATCTTTAAAAAAAAAGAAAAAATGAAAGCAAATGGAAGGAATCTTTGGACTATTTCTAGCCTGTGGGCCACTGTCGCAAACCCCTGATCTGTAACATAAATGTTAATGGTATGGGAATGAGGTTGTCAATGTAGTCTTTAAATGTGATAGCACAGTGGGCAACAAGGACCCATGGGCAGCTGTGAGCTCCAGAAGCAAGAGCACCATTTTGCTTAAAGCAAGGCCTGTCTGCACTAAGGCTGCCAACTGGACGTGCAGGCCACGTTGTATGTCTGAAAGTTCAACTAAGGTTAGAGAGAGAGAGATTATGCAAATTAATCAGGTATATAACATTACAGATCTAGAAATCTGAATTGTTGTGTTAGCTGTCTATAGTGGCCCATTTCTGAATTAAAAGGGAGACTAATTCTGACCTTTTTTCCTACTTGATAGATTAAAGTATGATAATGACAAGAATAATATTGTTTATAATAAGAATTCAAACACTCTTTAAAGAAATAACAAATTTATCTGCTTTCAGTAAATGAAAAAACAAAGATTAAGAAGATTTGTCCCCTTGTGCGTTATCTATATTATATATAGATATATAGTTTATCACATTTTCTTATTTTCCATAATAAAAACATTCTTTCTAGAAACAAAGTAATTTATTTACTTATTTATTCTAATTTTTTTCTTTTGTAAGCATTTATTGAACTCCTTTACGACACCAAGCAATTGTGCTTTTAAATCGGAAATTTACAACATGTAGATAAAAGCTTGTTTGTACAGTACCATTTTTCTGGGTCATCAGTGGAACACACTGATTGAGAAAATTGACTTTATGTCCAGTGTTAAATTATCTATCATTCCAAGTTCATTGCTCTGGAGGCCTTATGAATTCCTTAAATCTCCTTGGATTCCTAAGACATTGGGGATAAGTAGTGTCTTTCATTTTTGCTTACGTCATTAAAGATAATATCCTCCTTCCTAGGTCTCACTGGAGCTCGGAAAGAAACGATAATTATTTAAGAAACAAAGTCATTTAACAAGAAAATAAAAGCAGTTGGTCTGAAGGCTTTTTAAAATTTACATTATTTTTTTTCTGTGAATTTACTCTCCCAGAGAATTTTTTCTTTTTTTTTTTTTTCCTCCTAGAGAATTTCTGAAGGAAGTGTTGTGGAGCTAACACTTTTGGAAAGAATTTCAAACAAGATAAATTTTGCCAAAGCTTTCATTTGCATTATAATTGGTATAAATATATTCAGATTCTTAAAGAGACACACACACAAACTTTAGACTATTATATATAGCTATTTCAAAGTCTTCATTGCACATTCTATATAGTGTGTGATATAATCTTAAACACCTTCTAGGATTCATTTTCTGTGAATGCTTTATTTCCCTAGTTTAGGAATATAATGACAGATCTAATCTGAAAACACGATAATTAAAATTTTGGCTCAAACCAAAATAATCAACAACATACACTGAACCCCTTATGTCTTTGATTCTGACACTTCCTGAAAAAGTAGGCAGTCTGGATAAATATTTTATTTAAATGTTTTTTTAAAAAATACTGTCTTAAACAAAATCATTTTTAAGATTAAAAAATAGAAAAGTGTCCTATAGAACATGTTAATGGAAGAGCTAAAACAATCTTTGCACTATCTTGTTTTTCCTTATTAAGTGCTTAATATGTACCACTCATTACACTGTAAATGAAAAGTATAGGACCCATAATGGGACCTCACAATTCAATAATGAAGATGGAAATATAAACAATAAACAATAATTATAAAGTTGTTATGGGAGACTAAATACCTTTTCATCTATGTGTATATTTATACATTTTAACATATGTATATATATTTCATTATAAGAGCATTTAATATTAGATTTATTCTCAAAAGAATTAAGTATCCAAAACAATATCGTTACCTATAGGCATGATGTTGTACACCAATCTCTAGAACTTATTTATCTTGCATAACTGAAACTGTATACCTGTTGATTAGCAATTCCCTATTTCCCTCTCCTCCTTCCACAACCCCAGCCCCTGGCAACCACAATTCTGTTTGAGTTTCTGTCTGAAACTCTCTGTGTCTATGAGTTTAACTAATGTAGATTATCGCACAGAAGTGGGATCATGCAGTATTTGTCTTGTGATTGGTTTATATCACTTAGTATAATTTCCTCAAAGTCAGTTCATGTTGTCACGTGCTGTAGGATTTCCTTCTTTTTAAATGCTGAAGAATATTCCATCATATGCATATACCACATTTTCTTTACCCATTCATCTGCTGATGAACATTTAGGTCTTTCCACGTCTTGGCCACAGAGTAATGTTGCAATGAACACGGGAATGCAAATATCTCTTTGAGATCCAGCTTTTATTTTTTTGGATAAATATCTAGAAATGGAATTGGTGAATCATATGTAGTTTTGTCTTTAGTTTTTTGAGGAACCTCCATACTGTTTTCAATAGTGGCTGGGCCAATTTATAGTCCCACCAACAGTGCATAATGGTTTCAATTTCTTCACATTCTCACCAACAACTGTTATCTTTTAGGTTTTTGATAATGGCCAGTATTATTCTTGGTTTGTTTTCCTTATTTAAAAAAAATCTGGTTCCCAATTAATGACAGAGGATTTCTGTATCTTAAATTCTGGACAGATAAAAGAATCTTTAACTATCATCAGTACAACTGAAAGAAATGGGAATAACAGAAGATTTTTTGAAAGACATTCTTGCTAGAAATTCTCAGTTTTGTCTTTGAAATAGAACATTTAATGCTTATTGATGATTTTCACTGATGCACCCCATAAAAAATGAGCTCTCTCACCAGGTTTTCTATTGGGTTGTATTTGAACAGAATTAGTTATATATCCATCATCAAAGACCCTCTTGCGAGAAGAATCACTGAAGAAATGTCTTATTTTTTCAGTACCAGGGAGAGCTTTGCTTCCCCAGAGAAACAGATGTTTTCTCCTTTTTAACTGGCCCTTACTACATTTTCCTTAAGCTGTCAAGAAATTTAGTGCCAAGTTCAATGCTCAAATATAGCAATTGTGGGGTCTGAATGGTGTATATATTGTGTTTTTTTTCTCCATAAATATTCCTTTTATCTTTTGGAAAAAAGTAAAATTCTGTTTTAATATCAGGAAAAAATATTTTATTATCGAGTTGCATATATCTTTGCTAGAGCAGTTATATATTTCTTGTGAAATGACATGAAGCATGGGGCATAGTCAATGAATTATTATTTTTTAAAGATTAGGTGAACATTGATATCATCAATCATTATAACCTAGATCTTAAATTTTTAGAAGACTTGTTTTGTGTGTCATTATAAATATTTGTAAGTAGTCTTTCCTATATTATCCAATAGTTCTATTCAAAAAATTATCTTGTATTTATAGGACTAAAATTTATCCAAAATCAGATATGAGTATATTAAGTGCTCAAGACCCCCCTTTTTTTTCATTCTTAGAATACTAAACATTTTGAGGCTCAAAGGATGCCAAACACCAAATTTCAGCCAATTTGTGTATCATAGCAAAGCACAGGTGCAACTGAAACAACCTGCTCTCACATAAAAGAACATTTTCATTTTTGGTAAAACAATTTGCGTGCCTGGTTTTCATTTCAAAGCCTTAGGAAATCCAGGGGCCATCAATTATACATTTGTCTTTTCTGTATTTCTATACCTACCAGGGTTTATCTAAGTGTAAGAGAGGGTTTTGTATTATAAATATAAAATACTTCATACACACACACACACACACACACACACAAATATCTATATACCTCTGTCTATACAGACACCATGAATAGCTTCAGAATGGGAAGAACCAATTCAAACCCTAGAAATGCCAGAAACAGAAATATACATATTTTATCTTTTTCAGAGAAATAGAGCTCTTATCAACACATCATCACAACAAACTGGCAGGAGCCTTGGGGCATACACTGAATCTTCTAAAAAGAAGAAAAAAGATGGCTGGTAAAAAACTTTTCCCAGTTAGAAAGGCGAGCTGCCCAGTGCAGCACTGTAAAAAAAGAAAGTAAATAGCTTGCCAAGAGCTTCTGCAAGATCATTTTAAGGCAAGTATAATCAACATTAGTGCTTTCAATTTGTATTGTATATGCTATTATTACCTATGTTAATTAGTGCATATCTTCACCTTCACGTCCAACTTAAAAACTTTGATTAAAATAGTTGAATTCCCAGATGCTTCAAACCCTAATTCCAAATACCCCACCAGGTGCCCTTTGAAGCATTTATCCCACTTGTCACAGTAAGAAATGTTATTTATTATCCATCCATAATGGAATAGAGTATTATTGGGTCAAATTACTACATTTTAACAAGGCATTAGTCATGCAGAAGAACAAGAATAGCACTTAACATCAACACCACCAACAGAAAGCTGCGATGGCTCTTATTATTCCTGTGGTTTAGAATAAAAAATATAATAATCTTCAATGCTGACATGAATGTTACATGTCAAAATACTAGGCCTTTGATACCTTCATTACGTTTAAAGATTTTTGAAGAACTCCTAGCTTTAGAGTAGTACAAGTTATCCTGTGTTCTTGTATGCTTGTCCTGTTTATTTAAAAATTATGTCTTGTGTGTCAGGGGGGTTAGTGTTTGGAAAGGCACTTTTTAAGGTGAGAGTAGTTAGCAGATTTTTCTTGCTGGCTTATCTCTCCTGGTAAGAAAGGGAAAATGTACTCAAATAGTACATGCATATATTGACTTTTTATTTTACATTTTGATGTAAAATTCATGTCTTATTTCTTTTAAATCTATATTTAGGTTTATGCAAGGATACAGACAAGGGTTGTTCATCTTTAAAAGAAGGAAAAATTCATTTTGATGTATTTGGAACTAACTTGAAAAGGGGTAAATATGTTTACAAAACAAATGAACAATATTTTGTAGACTTAAATAAAACCATCCCCCAAATTAAATGAATAATAAAGGAGAAATTTATAATTGGGAATTTAAAATACAAAAAAGCTTTCCTTTCTTAACTTAAATATTCGAAGTTAACATAAATATCGAGGGCGCTAAAATTAATAGCAGAGATGACAATTCTGAACAAAATAATTTTCTTTTTCTTTTTAATTCACAGAAGCAAACTCTGTAATAAAAAAATTAGTAAGATTCTGAAGTAATTTTTTAAAGCACCCTTTTTTTCCTTACCAAGAATGTCATATTCAAAATAATTTAGCACCATAAAAGTTACATAATCATTCTGACATTCTTAAAAGGCAACACAATCACTTTTCATCAAAATGGATGAAGCATAGTGAGATGCCTTAAAACTCACATATTATCCCATTCAGCAATTCTGTGCACATTATGAAAAGTAAAAGCACTGTGGTAGATTAGACATCCTTGCATCACAATAAAGCAGGAATTGTTTGAGAATACTAAGCAGTGAACACCATTAAGACAATTAATAATAATAATCAAACACTAAACTGAGAAAACCCATATCTAGAGGTCTTCCTGAAACTCAATGATTTAATAACAAGTAATTGGAAGAAGGAGCCATGATTGTGCTTTAATGAGTTTCTTACAGCCTTAGGACTTAATCACGGCCTTATATTTAGCTGTCCATTAATACCTGTTGACTTACACTGTTTTCTCAGCCTGTTAGTGAATTTTACTCACCAGTACAATTATATTCCAATACAAGAATATTATATTTCAGAGGTTTGCAACCTTGAGTGTGAATCAGAATCATCTAAGGGGCTTAAGTTAGAGATTTCTGGAGCTCATCCCCAGACTTTCTGATTCAGTGGATCTGGGGAGATGGAGGAGAATCTGAATTTTTAATAAGATCAGCTGGTGATGCTGATGCTGATGGTTCTAGGACACTCTTCTGGTTTAATGACTTTCTTGTTTATTTTCCAAAGAACAAGAGATACAGTATGATGGAAATTTACTAATACTCAAGTGCATTGGGAAAATCTAGACGATTACAGATTAGGTAAAGCTGTCAGTAGCACTCTAGCTAAAGGACAGATTTATGTGCTAGTTGCTGAAACTAAACTCTCTAGTAGTTTCTGAATGAGAATCTTTTAAGAGCAGGCAAATTTTCTTTTTTCTGCCATAAACTACCCTGCTTCTCCCAAGCCATCTTATAGGCCTGATTTAATTTATCTGAGGCCAACATTTAATCTTCAATGGGGGTATTCTGACTTCAGCCATCTCTTTATATCAGCAGTGTCCAAAACAAATATAATCGATGTCACAAGTGACATTTTAAATTTTCTATTAGCTACAGAGAATGAAAACTAAAAAGAAAAAGATGAATAAATTTTAACAATATATTTAATTTAAACTGACATATAAAAAATAATAGCATTACAGCATGTAGCAATATAGAAAACTTGTTAATGGGCTATTTTGAATTTTTCTATCAAATCTTTAAAATTTGGTGTCCATTTTATACTTTTAGAGTATCTCGATTCAGATGCTAAATTTTCAGTGGTTTAACTGAAAAGGTAGTTTAAAAAAACAATAATTTTGTTTAACAGAAAAATGTTTAGAAAGCTTTGGGTTTTTTAACTTAAATTTAATTTAGTTAAACACACACACAAACACACACATAAATCAGCTTCTCAGTCTTACTAGTCTGATAGTCTGATAGTCATTTCAAGTTCCTGATAGCTAGCTACATATGGGTAAGTGACTACCATAAAAGACAGTATAGTTCTATATATTTAACAATAGCATGGATCCATTTCTTTTGGCAGGAGACATGGAAAGGCCTAGGGACAGGTAATTATATCAGGGAAATTCCTGAGCCTCCAAAATGGCCCTTACATTTTACTGAATGTGGCAGAGGAAAAACTGCATGGCTTGAAGAGAAGCAAAACTCAATGATGTGATGTCACCAAGCCAGAAGAGGAAGGGCTCCATCATCATTGAAAATGCCTTTTGGTCAAATAATAAAGCATAGCTGAAAGAAGAACATTCAATGATCTATAACAACTGCCATTCTATTTATTATTCTTAATTTCCCAAAGGTTTTTATTTTCTGAACTAAATGGTATTCTAACCTTAATATAAATAACTCAATCTCTTGTGAACTAGCCAATTTATTTACAAATAAAGTTATTCTAAACTTTTTTACAGATTCCTTCTGAAGGAATAACTAAATTACTTAAAATGTATTTTAATTTTAGATCATTTTCCATAAATGAGAAATTTACTTCGATTAAACTAATTTTAGAAATATAAAAAAAGAAGAGTAAGAATTTAAAAATAATTCTAGAATAACTTTTGTTGATTATTATGTTTACAATAAATTTAAGACATTTTTATTGACTCTATGGCACACTGTAATTATAACACTGGATTTAATTCTTCACTCATAGATGGCTATCATCACTGTTTTATAGAAGGGGAAAATAATACAGAGTAGTGCACTTTTCTCAAGGTCACACAGTTAATAAAGGAACTTTTCTGACCATGGAGAAGCCTATGCTCTTTCTACCGTAAAATTCTGGTACCATGAAATAATACAGAATTTCACTTTGTGAAGACCATTATTCATAGGCCAATAATCTGAGAACCAGCATTATTTATATATGTTTCATTCTAATCAGAGAAGCATCTCTGGAAACTTAGTGACTGAAAAGAACAATTTTTGCCTTAGTATATAATTCATGGAGCAACACTAAGAACAATAAAGGAACAAAGGAATTTACTGGAACTTGGACTTAAGCTGAAGCTGCACTTCAAATCACTGGTGCTCTCTTTCCTTGTGTTCCCTTGTCTTCATTAGTTATAGAAGCTGTGGGCAATGACACATTTGGTAACATGTGAAGATGTCTCCAATCATCTCCAAAAAAATCAAGGAATTTTCCTCCAAAAATATTTTAAAACCAAAACAACTTCATTTTATTTTCACTCTCTCACCCTCAATTATACTCTTGCTATGAATATGACAATGGGAATACCTAAATTCCCAGCCATTGAATTTTCTTATCTTACTGTCTCAAAGAATTATGCAGATTTATAAAATCATTCTAAACTAACTCTAAGTTTAGGTAACTCAGTTTTAGGAAAAAGAGCTTGTCTGTCCACACATAGTCTTCAATACAGGGGCTTTTGAATGAAAATAATGTTATTTATAACCTACAACTTTTTGAGTTCTTACTATGTGCTCCGTTTTGTAATACCAGAAAATAGTAGATGCCTTTGAATTGTAACTGACTCAAATTGTTACTACAGTTTATAGATTTCCTTATCTCAGTAATTCATAGATAGCGAGCAAGCAATTACCAATAGTTATCACAACTCTTAATAAAAAAAATGATCTCGCTGTCTAGGCCTCAAATTCTAGTCAGTGTCACAATTCACAATGTGCTTTAGGGGATTCTCTTAAAGTCATCAATGAAAGAAATATTAGTAGTCTGAGACAATACAAACTGTCCTAATAAAGAAATGGTACTTTATATTCCATTAGGCATTCACACCACTGGCAATACTAGATTTTTGAATGGAATGTATGGTTTCAGTAAAACTACGGCTTTGGGAATAAGGAATATTATTTTTTAATGAGGTTAGAGCTATAAAAATGATAATTAGTAACTAGATTAACTCTTAAAACAAACTAAAAGTACTACTCAAATTAGCTGGTATTGACCATAATATAGATCACATATTTTAATGATTTTCTATATGAAATTTTTAAACAGATTATATAGTGATCGAATTACAGGAAGTCAAGTTTCTGAAAACAAAGCTTATGGTTTACTTGCATTTGTAAAACTCAAGGTTTAACATTCCTTTGCAAGTTGAAATAAAGAAGACATAAAGTGGAAAACTGACTTCTAAATAATTTAGGTAACATGGACCTTGAAACAATTTACTATTTATATTCCTTGCATTCAGTCATTATTTTTCCCTCTCTCTCTCTCTTTCTTTCCTTTTTTCCTCCCTCTCTCCCTTCCTTCCTTTCTTTCTTCCTTCCTTCCTTCCTTCCAATACATTTTATTTTTTAAAGCAATTTTACATTCACAGCAAAATTGAGTGGCAGATATAGCGATATATCCCCTGCCCCCACTCATGAAAAGTCCCCCTCCTCATTATTAACTTCCCCACCAAAGTGGTACGTTTGTTATAAACGATAAACCAACATTCATACATCATTATCACTCAGAGTACATAGTTTATATTAGGTTTCACTCTTAGCACTGCATATTTTATGGATTCAGACAAATGTATAATGACGTATACCCACTATTATAGTATCATACAGAGTATTTTCACTGCCCCCCACATCCTCTGTGCCCTGCTTATTCATCCTTCCTTCCCCCTTAACCACAAGCAACCACTGATCTTTTTATTGTCTCAATGTATAGTTTTGTCTTTTCTAGAATGTCATATAATTGGAATCATACAGCATGTAACCTCCTCAGATTGGTTTCTTTCATTTAGTAATATACATTTATGAACCTTCATGTGTTTTCATGGCTTGATAGCTCATTTCCTTTTTACACTGAATAATATTCCATTGTATGGATGAACACAATTTATCCACTTACCTACTGAAACACATCTTCTTTGCTTCCGATTTTTGATAATTATGAATAAAGCTGCTCTAATATCCACACGCAGATTCTTCTGTGGACATAAGTTTTCAGCTCCTTTGAGCAAGTATCAAGGAGTTCTATTGCTGGATCATGTGTAAGAGCTCTAATTTTGTAACAAACTACCAAACTGTCTTCAAAACTAGTTGTACCATTTTGCTTTCCTATCAGCAATGAAAGTTCTTGCTCCATATTCTCACCAGCATTTAGTGTTGTCAGTGTTCCAGAATTTGGCCATTTTAATAGGCATATAGTGGCATTTTCTTGTTATTTTAATTATTAGCATTTCCCTTATTTACCATGTGTATATCTTCTTTGGCAAGGTATCTCCTAAGTGCTTTGGGCCATTTTTTGAGTTGTTTATGACTTTATCGTTGAGTTTTAAGTTCTTTGTATGTGTTGGAAAACCACCCATCATCAGATATGTTTTTTGCAAATATTTTCTCCTGGTCTGTGGCCTGTATTTTAGTTCTCTTGACTGTTTCTTTGGCAGAGCAGAAATTTAATGAAGTTTAGCTTATGAACATATTTTTATTGGATTGTGATTTTGGTGTTACATATGAAAAGTCAATGCCAACCCTAAAGTCATCTAGATTTTCTTCTATAATATCTCCGAGGAGTTTTACAGTTTTTCATTTCACATTTAGGCTGAGATTCAATTTGAGATAGTTTTTGTGAAGGGTGTAAGTTCTGTGTCTAGATTCTTTTTTTATTTTTGCATGTTTATGTCCAGTTGTTCCAACACCATTTGTGGAAAAGACTATTTTTTTCTCCATTGAATTGTCTGCTCCTTTGCCAAAGATCCATTAACTACATATATGTATAGTCTATTTCAGAGTTTTTTGTTCTGTTCCATTGATCTATATGTCTATTCATTTGCCAATACTACACTACCTTAATTATTGTAACTTTATGGCAAGTCATGAAGAAGGGGCGCATCAGTTCTCCAATTTTGTTCTCTTTCAATATGGTGTTAGCTATCCTGTTTTATTTTTTCTTTTCTTCCTTTTTAAAAAATTTTTTTTGACTCTCCATATAAATTTTAGATCCATTTGTTCATATCCATAAAATAACTTGCTGGGACTTTGGGATTACATTAAGTATATAGATCAACACTGGGTGAACTGACATGTTGACAATATATATTGAGTCTTCTTATCCATGCAAATAGAATACCTCTTCATTTATTTAGTTCTTCTTTGATATCCACTCTTTTTTATTTTTCCAACAAATACTCAGTGAAGGCCTGATTTATGCCAAACACTGTGTAAGGCTTTGGATCTGTGTTGTTAGTGTTGACCCCATGAAGCCTTTAGTATGGAGGGAATTCAGAAGGAGTTGATTAAATGAGTTAATCTCTGAGAAATAGGGCTGGGTTTTAAAGGGACATAAGAGAAACTCTTATTTTTTCTCTACATTATGTAGTTAGCTTGGACTTTTCTTAAACTACACTTCTATTATTTTTAAAATATTGTTTTTTTTAACTTAGAAACTGACAATTTCCATATGAAGACCAGAGCAAGAAGAATTAGAATAATAGACTACAAATTTTAACAGATTTTAAAAATGAGGCCCACTATCTTATAATCTCTTCAATTTACTTCAATTTTGAAATGTGGCATACATACACATGTTTACACACATATGTACATGTATGCATGTGACTATGTGTGTGTTTGTGTAGATATACACATACATGCATCCATATAAAAGAATCCAAATTCTATTTTTCATAAGGTAATTTTGGAATTAGTTTCCCATCCCTAAGGATGAGCAGCTGTACAATAGAAAATATAACAGGGAGAAATGCTCCAGGTTGGTGAAGTAAAGGCAACTGGTGGTTGAATTTTGCCTGAGATAAGACATCATGCTAGTCCTTACTTGGGTAGTCCAGCGTTTACTCTGCAATTCTCAGTACTTGGAGGGTGAAGGATATTTTGATTAGCCAGAATTTCCTGATACATTTTTCTAATGCACTAACAGTTAATTTTATAGACAAATCTGAGTCAAGATTTAGACAGAATCATTTTTGAGATCCATCAACTGAGAATTACTTTCACTTAAAGATGATTATTATCATTCACTAAGTAGTTACATAAAACTAAATCATTGTAAAGCCCTATGTTATAAAAAAGAAAAAGTTCAAAGAAAAAAACATTTATCTGGCAACTGTCCCCACTCTTTTCTTGAGGCAATCTGAAAAAGAAGTTAAAAAAATTTATATCGGGGCGCCTGGGTGGCTCAGTGGGTTAAGCCTCTGCCTTCGGCTCAGGTCGTGGTCTCGGGATCCTGGGATTGAGCCCCATATCAGGCTCCCTGCTCAGCGGGAGCCTGCTTCCTCCTCTCTCTCTGCCTGCCTCTCTGCCTACTTGTGATCTCTCTCTCTCTCTCTGTCAAATGAATAAATAAAATCTTTAAAAAAATTTATATCAGCTTAAGTCATAGGTCCTTGACACTCCTTAGCTTCTTGTTTCTTGTGATATGAATTTACTAAGAACTAGATCTTTAAGAAGATGTTATCCCTTTAACCTGGAATACTGAGAGATACTCAGATGACATTTTAGAAATTTTTGTTCTCCCTTTTCCCAGGATAAGGTCAAAGCTTTATTGAAATGAAACTTAACCTCACTGAAGAAGGTAGAGCATTACTCAGTAGTCATGATAACAATCAAGAAGATACTTCAAGCTCATTCTCCTAAGAAACAAATATTGCACGTGTATATCAGAAGCATATTTTGCTGGAGAAATTTTGGGGAATAGAATAAGATTAGTGGATTAAAGCTTTATAAAAGAATTAAAACTTTATAAAATGATTTTTTTTTTAGGATACCCAAGACGATCCAGGTCTAAGTCTTTCATGTTAACACTTCTAGATATTTTTAGGGTAGTAAATATATACAAGCAACAGATAATTTTCAAATTTTCCATATTAATTGAGAGGAGCAGAGGTAATCTGGAACTAGAATAACATTAATTTATTTGATTCTATAAAAGTTTTTATAATATTTTGATTGATAGAGATTCACAATTTCAAAATTCTTTTGTAAACCATGCATTCTCACCTATTCTTAATATAACATACATTTGTAACTTAATAACATCTATAATATATATGTGTATAGTCTATATACTATAATACATCTATATACTATGATATTCATATTATAGTTGAATAAACTGAACCCAACATAGGTTATACTTTTGAGAGACTAATGATACAAAATAACTTTATTATTCTAGGAACACATCTCTGAAATGTGAGAAAAGTGGGTAAGAAAATCAAGATATGAAGTGGGTATCAACAGAAAGCCTGTCAGGAATCTATCATCATATCAGAGGTTACATGTTTACCGCACATTATAAAAACCAAATGAACTAGGAAAGAAAAATGCTTTATACGGAATTTAACTTGAGGTGGAGGTAAGCTAACATTGATAGAAAAGTTGTATCTGTGTTCACGTCTGTTTATCGCACCCATCTTTAGCCTTTATATCTGCTCTCAGTCTCTGTTACCTAATGTTGTCTAACTGATGCTAGATAATTTATGCCAGTAAGTTCCACTGTTGGGAAATCGGTGAGTAAAAGAAGTATTTTTTTTAATTTAAAACACTTAACAGACATGATTTTATGTGTGTCACTTTTCTTTTAATCTGCATATATCATAGCACAGAAAGTTGAAAATGTATTTAAATTTAGTTCTAAAATCTGATGCAATATGTGCCTCTAAAACTTAGTGTCCTAGTTTATCTTAAAATACAAAACCTTCCTTTCACAAATTAAAAAAATAGCATCTCATAATTTGTCAAATAACTAGTTATGCTAGAGGCCAAACCAACACCCACCCTTCCAAACTAAAGAATTAGCTCAAAATATTTCTTTTTTCATTTCAGAAGCTTTTCAAATTTTTAAATAAAACATTTAAAATCAAGTTAATTTGGTATAATGAACCTTCAGAGTTGGTAGAAACAAATCTTATGATGAAAGACTCTTCTACAAAGAAAATATAATACAGAAGCTGGTTTTACTTCTTTGTTCGCTAGAACATTAGAGAGTCATACATTGATTACTACAAGGGGTGACAAGAATTTGAAGTCATGCATAATTTCCATTTATTGTTTGTTAGACTTCATTCAAAAAGTATAAAATTTAGAAAAATGTGTAATCAGCATAGTCAGAGAACTGTAATAAGGAAAAGTAGAGAAAAGACTGCATTTGAAAATATATTAAACAATTAGAAAAAAAAACCCAAGCAAGAAAAGTGATAAAATGGTCATAAGTCAGGACAGTGTGTTTAACAACAAACATTCAGTGTGGGGAGAGGGGGATGGTATATGCCAGGAGTTTTTGCAAATATTCTCATTTCGTCCTTTTGGCAATTTTCTGAGGCAGGTTCTAGTGTTCCTGTCTTACAACTGACAAGGAGATATTAAGGCTTTTGCCCAAGATCACATAGCTTATAAATACTAGAGCTAAGACTTGTACTTAGCCCTCAGAAACCAAGTTCTTTTCACATCATCATATAAATCCAGCAGTTTGAAAAATAAATTAATTGCAATCTTACTGTTCTATAAATTAAAAAAGAACTTTTAGTAGCTTTGTTTTGACCACTTAAAATAAGTGGTATAGGGGATATGGTGCTTTTCTTAGCAAGTCTGCAAGCTAGATAGGAAAGATAAAATTTATTACTATAAAACCACTGTAAAATTAGTAGAGGATCATCTCGTGTAGGACAGTTTAAAAATGTCATCCTTAGGCAAACCATGAGAGACCCTTGATTCTGGGAAACAAACAGGATTGCAGATAGGAAGGTCGGTGGGGGGATGAAGTAACTGGGTAATGGGCATTAAGGAGGGCACGTGATGTGAAGAGCACTGGGTTTTACAGGCAACTAAAGAATCACTGAACATTCTATCAAAAACTAATGATATTGATAACATAATAATAATGACAACTAATATGTTGACTAATTTAATTTAAATAAAAAAAACCAGTAATAAAGGTTTGAATTTTAAGAGGAATAAAAAAAGAAAAAGAAATGTCGTCCTTCAAAGGAACTGGAGATTTTCAGGAGCTCTAGCTGGCAGAAATGTCTTCCTAATTAGAAGACACTTGAACTGGAAAAACATGAATGAAAACTCAGGAACCTGAGTGCTTGTGCTTATAGGGCAGGGATAGACTTTTCTGGAGAGAGTAGAGGAGCTAGAGTATGAAGAAGTGAAAGAGCGGAGAACCTGGACTATTTCAAACCACATGATCATGATGGGAAGTCAAGTGAAGGGCTCATAAACTTCATATTTTTAAGGAAACAACAGGAAAATGAAAGTAAGCTGTATATAGTATGAGTAAATATTGTTTCAGCAAACTTCTTTCAAATATGTGAGTGTATACCATAGTGTGTGTGTGTGTGTGTGTGTGTGCATGCCCACACACCTGGGCACTGCCAGNCAGCAAACTTCTTTCAAATATGTGAGTGTATACCATAGTGTGTGTGTGTGTGTGTGTGTGTGTGTGCATGCCCACACACCTGGGCACTGCCAGGTTAAAATATAAAATATATATTTTTTCTGGTCATGGTTAAAAAAAGTTTAAAGAACACACTTCAAAAAGTTTGAATGGAGTCAGTTTATGAGAGACTTTGAAAGTTAACATATCAACAGAGACTTTATGGGAACCAGAAAGAAATGCAAGGTCCTCCAATATTTTTTTTTAAACATGACAGAAGTTGAGACCAAAATTGCAGTGAAATACAGGATAATTGGAGTGAAGTTGAATTAAGCATTAGGCATTAGGAAATGGTACTTGACTATGGTAAAGTAATAGTTCCATAGGTAAGAAAGGGAAAGTCAAAGTACAGATGAAAGGTCAACAATGATAATAAATAATTAAGATCCAAAGACTGTAGAAGATGAGAATCAAACAATCAGAGAGGAAGAACATTGCAACATCAAGCAAGATGAGAAAGGACAGTGGCTTGGAGTATAGTCTGAAGAAGGGCTTACCCTGCAGTGAAAATATCCTTAATGACCTCTGGGAGTGCAGTTTCATTAGAATGTCTGGGATTCAAAGATTTCTGGACTTCAAAGATGGAGAGAGTGATGAAGAAATGCAGAGACAGGGTAGGCAGAAAAAATAATCTAAAAATTCTTATGTGGAAAAGGGGGACAAAAAACAGAGAATAACCAATGAGAAAATAATAGATATCCTCTCTGCCTCCCTCTGGAAACTTAGGCAATATCCTTGCATATTCAAAGTCAGAGAGGCCAAGGACTGTGGAGACAAGGGACTGGAAGTGTTGAAGATGAAGTTGGAAAATATGGCAACCTGTGTAGTTAGTGTTAGACTGCTTTTCTCCCAGAATCCAAGGAGGGACAGGGATAATTGACAGATGCCAACCTTCAGTTTAAAGAAAGGTAAGATAATCATGGATGAAAATTAAAGCCAATTTGCCCTCCTCTGCTCTGCCAGAAGTCTTCCTCATCAGGTACATCCCTCTACTTCTGTATACACAATAGTGTCTCTGAACAGTAAGGGAAGAAAACTTTATCAGATGGGCTGTAAAATACCAGGTTGCCATTGTGGTGATTGGCGAGGCTCATTAAAATTTGGTGAAATCCTGGGGTGCCTGGGTGGCTCAGTCATTATGCGGCTTCCTTCAGCTCAGATCATGATCCCAGGGTCCTGGGATCGAGCCCCACATCAGGCTCCCTGCTCCGTGGGAAGCCTGCTTCTCCCTCTCCCATTCCCCCTGGTTGTGTTCCCTCTCTCGCTGTATCTCTCTGTGTCAAATAAATAAATTAAATCTTTTAAAAAATTTGGTGAAATATTGAAAACCTTTAGATCAGTACTTTATGTCCATCAATCACTCTCTCCCAATTGTTACTGGGAAAAGCCATGAAGGAACTAAGAGAATTATTTCCCATCTACCATGAACCACTGCTCAAACAACTTTACAAATTTAACAATTCATCCAAATTTCTCTTAACTCTGTCATTAGACAAATTTTATTTTCATATCTGTATTCTCTTTTACATTTTATACACCAAATATAACAGAAGTATTTNAAGAGAATTATTTCCCATCTACCATGAACCACTGCTCAAACAACTTTACAAATTTAACAATTAACCAATAAACCAATACAATAAACCATGCCCTAGCATTATTTAGAGCTTTGGAAGAAATCAGAATTGCAGTGAATTGTCTTATCAGTAATACTGTCTATCTCTTTCAAGACTGCTCCAATAACTTCTACACTCCATTTACTAAGAAACCTCTAAGTAGACATTTAGTGTGGTTCATAAAAATTCCTAACTTTTTTTTCATTTAATATCTGATACGGAGACAAACTCATATGTGCTGCAATAACTCAGCTATAGTAAAAGAAATTGTGAATCATTCCATCAATACATTCTTGATAGAAAAATTCAAAATGCAAAAAACTTTATTTCAGGTGTGGGTGGTGTTGCCTTTTAACCTTTCTCCCAATAAGTAACTCCTCTCACCAACCTAACTACTCTAATAAATTTTCTACGGGAGTAGACAAAAAATTTACTACACCAAGCTTTGCTAATGGAGGCTTACATTCAAGAATGAAAATCACTAAGCACTAGTTGTTTCCATCTCAAGAAATTTTGAGTAATATTCCATTATATAAATGGACCACATCTTCTTTATCCATTCGTCTGTTGAAGGGCATCTCGGCTACTTCCACAGTTTGGCTATTGTGGACATTGCTGCTATGAACATTGGGGTGCATGTGGCCCTTCTTTTCACTACATCTGTATCTTTGGGGTAAATACCCAGTATGCAATTGCTGGGTCATAGGGTAGCTCTATTTTTAACTTTTGAGGAAACTCCACACTGTTTTCCAAAGCCATCAGAAAGGATGAATACCCACCATTTGCATCGACATGGATGGAACTGGAGGAGATTATGCTAAGTGAAATAAGTCAAGCAAAGACAATTATCATATGGTTTCACTTATATGTGTAACATAAGGAAAAGCATGGAGGACAATAGGAGAAGGATGGGAAAAATGAAGGGGGGGGATCAGAGGGGGAGACAAACCATGAGAGACCATGGACTCTGGGAAACAAACTGAGGGTTTCAGAGGAGATGGGGGTGGGGGATGGGTTAGCCCAGTGATGGGTATTAAGGAGAGCAGGTACTGCATGGAGCACTGGATGTTATACACAAACAATGAATCATGGAACAATACATCAAAAACTAATGATGTGCTGTATGGTGACTAACAATATATGTATATTAAAAAAAGAAATTTTGAGAACCATGGTGTAACACCAGAATTCTAATGACTTTAGGAAATAATGTTGAACCTAGCTAACAAATAGTAGTTTCTCCTCATTCTAGACTTAAACCAGTTAGGCACCCTAGTTATATACTGTTCATACTGAGAAAAAATCCATGTGCATAACAAATAACATAAAATAATGAGGCATAACTGTTAATAAAATGCCAAAATATTTTTGCATACTTTGGTAAACAGCCACTAATCATGGCTTTTTTGATGCTACCCACCCTACCTTGGTGCATCAGACCCCATAGACTACCACACGATCCAGATACTGCAGGATTATTCCTGGTACATGAGGGCCTCCAGTAATGTGCTCTAGTATATGCTTGGCTGGCTCCCTGCTTTTCTGGGAAGTAGTCTTTTCTGGCTGGTGGTCTGTTTGGTCTAACATATAGATTAATATTTCATCTCTCTTCTCATATAAGTAAAAAAAAAAATCAAGCCAGACCACTGTTACGATTCCCAACCTTAGAATCCTTTATCTTCTTAAATACTATACATGCATTTTAGTGGCAGTTATCCTGGGTTTTAATTAATTTTTAATGAAAATGAGTAGTAAGATTTGTACTGGAAGACACTTCAATGACGACCCCCTCCTATGTTTAGATTTCTCAAACACCTTGTATTACAACATAATAGTTAATGAGAAAAACTAGATTGTTGAAATATTATAATAATTTCCTCCCCTAATTATCATTTAGGAATTAAAGGAAAAGTGATTTAGAAAAAAGCAAGCCAAAGACACCGAAACCTTTGAATAAAACAGATAACATAATTGTCAATACTATTATTTTTTTGTGGCAGAAAAACTCAACAGAACATGTACACAATTAAAAAACTAAAGTAATAAAGACATTATCTACCAAATGAAGGTAGCAGCAAATGGAATTGTGTATTTTAAAACTCTCACCAAACACTTATCCTCTCAAGAGATGGAGTTTTAAAAAAAATGAATGTTTCATTATTTTCCACAATTGGGCAAATTAAGAGTGCAATCAGCAGGGCAGATCATGCAGGAAGAAATTATCATTAACTGGGTTTCTTTAATTGTCCCACCACCAGTGTCCTCTTAGGCACAACTGGGAGCCAAAAGGGCACAGGATGATCATAGTTTGCGCCATGGTGGTGCTTTGATAGAGAGTAATCACTAAGGATTGTATTCAATTTCTGAAACTGTACTCAGAAAAACAAACAAACTCAAAAGTCTAGCTGTAACTAGAATGTACTGTCCTCTTTCCCCACAGTGAACATGACCTGTCTTCATGGCACAGCTAAGCCTGAATGATGTTAACATTCCATACAGACACAAATACAAACATTCTCTAAAACTATCTGCAACAGCTCATTACCCAAAACTACCTGCAAGAGCTCATAAAGCCAAATAAGTCAGACTCACCAACTCAAACAGATTTACATTCTGTTTCATTTCTAATGTCCCTGTAGATGCTCTGTGAGATGTTGAATTCCTTTCTTAGAATATTACAGTATCATTTTATGCCAAATAGTGATGCCTGACTATTTTAATATAGAGTACAAGTGGCACCATCCCTTCTCAAGGGGCTTAAATCAATTTATAGATTCATACACTTCATGTATTATATTGGAAAAAGAAAGTGTCATGAAAGGTTGTTTAAAAAGCAACAAAAGAGCAAATGAAATACTCAATAAGGAAACACATAGCTATATGATTGTTCAAACTCAGTGAGAAATGCTGACTTGAAATTCAGGCAAAATGTTCCTCATCTTCAAGAGAAAAAAAACAACTAAATCTTTATTGATATTTGTAAGGATATTGCTTATTTGAGAGCATGAGGAAGAAGCAGTGCTTTCACTCTATAATGGGAAATCAGCCCTATTTTAGAAATTGGAAGCTATGGGCCCTGGTCTTGATGCCAAGTGAGCTTGGGCAAGTTGCTTGGCCTTAGCTTCTACCTTTGTAAAGTAAGGGCTGTTGAAAGACAAGGAGGAGGAGGTGGGAGGGAGGGAGGAAAAGAGGCAGGCAGGAAGGAACCTGGTTAGTTAGCATTTGGGGGGGCTGCTACTCTGGGCCAGGAACATTCACCCACTTCCTAAAAAGTGTAACACAGAATCCCAGTTCCTTATTATCTTAAAATTTTGTGATTCTGCAGCATTTCATGTTTAGATAATATTGTTTTAAGTTGACTCAAGGGTGGCAATGCCATTATCATCATGATCTTGTTTTCTGTGAGGTTTAATGTAGTTACTTCACCAAAGAGATGAGGTGTGGAAGGCAAAATAGGCCCTAACTATTAGCTTCTACTTTTGAAAAAGTAAATCTGTTGTTTGGAACAAAGACCTGTTATCTATAGAGGGTAAGTTCTTTCATCTATGTAACTGTCAATATATGGCCTCACACAATAAGGTATGATGAATTCCATTGCTGCCACCTTTGTTACAGAGACAATTAGGGAGTCCTGTTATCCATTATTCATCACTCTTGCCTTAGCTCCAAATAGAACAGCAAACAGATCTAAGGAATAAATATTCTTCACACTGAAGAATTCATTCTTCTAGGATCATGGTGTCTAGTCTCAGATAACCCTCTTGAACTTGTGCTTGTCGAAATTTCATGGGCATGTTTTCTTTTGAGGGCAAGAAGCAGCAGTTTCTCTCTCTCTCTCTCTCTTTGGTATATATTCTTCTTTCTATTATTCCCTCATTGCCCTGAAGCAGTTTTCCTACCCTACTCACTTTCCATCACAGGCCCATGTACTTGTTTTCTTTGTACTTCACAGTTTTGTTTTCTTACATATTTTCCCCCACTCTCCATTTCTGTTTCTGTTTTTCTTTTTTTTGCCTTTTCCAATAACCGATCAGCAAATATGCACTTCGCTTTTTATACTCTGAAAATTATATTTTTTTCCACAGGAAGCACTCTCCTCAAATATTTCAAATTCAAAGACCAGAGATCTCTGGTTTTAGTAATTTTAGTAATGTTTACTAAAATTAAAGGAGAGGATATATCTCATCCTCTAACTTGTTCTAAACTTGTTGGTTCAGCTTATAATTAGAGGAACAGAATTACCAAAATGAAGCCTCTATTTAAAGTAGTGAAGTTTTAAAAATTCCAAAACAATAAAAGTAATCAGAAGGATAATATTAAAAAATGAGAACATGAAACTTTTTCCCAATAAAGGTATTCAATAATCTTTAGTGGTTTATCACATGACACAATAATTAGGATGGAGTTCAATTCTCATGATTAATGTGAGCAAATACTCTGTCATTAGAACAATCTTGTAAAGTAATGCAATTATGCACTAGGTTTTCGGTGTGGTTTTGAACTGATCTTAATACATTAAGTGTAAAGAGGAATAAAAAAAAGTAAGGAACACAAAAATTGGGTCAGAATGCCCTGATGGATTATGTATCCTTGAAAGCAAACGGGGCACCAAGGGATGGTCACTTAGGAAAACTGGTTGTCCTTTGTATGAGTCTTAAATGATTCAATAAAACATTAAGTTTGCATCACAAACATGTCTGTTTCAGCTCTGGCAGCCACAAATAAACTTTTCTTTAAAGTTATCAATTTAATCAACACCATCTCTTGGGGACAGGTATATTCATCTCATTATAACCATACATTTAAATACACTCTCTTTCAGTATTTTGGTGAAGAAAAGATATATGTGGCCACATGAGAAACATGTATGTATCTTTTGGATTACACAACTAATTTCCTCATAACTTTTATTCTCTAGATTAAAAAATTCTAGGCAGAAATCTGTCCTACCAAAGAAACCTTTTCTACCATTCCATTTTCCTCTTTCCTTTCACTTATTTTATCTTAGGAAAATCTTTGGATCTGCATCTAACAAAAAAAAATTGACTCTCATTAAAATTGTTTTTTCTGCCTTATCCATAATAGAATTTTGAAAACTACAAGCAGAAATCAATAGAGAGTACCCTACCCTGAAGGGCTCACAGATTACTGAAGATCCATTTGCCACTTAAAAATAAAAATAATGCCCTTAAACAAAAGTGAGATACCATTTACTAATGTAGGAAAGAATTAAATGCAATTGGTTTAGAAATAGTTTTAAGAGGATGAAATATTGGATTTAAAATTATGAATTACCACTGTTACCAGGGGTGAAAGTTGATAGAAAATAGGCCAACAAAACAATAGACTTATTGCCTTTGAGGCATTGCTAAAATCTGAGAGGCCACTGGGGAAAATAAACAAAACCAGTTGCTAATCAAATGTGCAACTCTTATTTCCTAATCATGAAAATAAATCCTGGTTGGTATTTCAGGATATTACTAATGTCTTTCAACTTTGAAAAAAAAGAAGACAGAAAATGAGTTATTAGTCATGATTTTTACTACTATGATGAAAATCCAACCAGTACAACATTACATATAATGCTAATTCTCCTATACATGAAAGTAAATGCCCAGAATTTAAAGGATGTATTTCCTTTGATGCATTTAAGTCATATTAAAGTCTGTAACAATTATATGGCTACAGAAAAAACTATCTGACTCTGAATGTAAATAGTGGCTTTATTACAGTGAAATTCAAATCTAAGTATACAGTTTGTTAAGTTTGGACAAATATAGACAATCATATAATCAACACACCAATCAAGATCTAGAATGTGTCCATCATTCACAAATGTTTCCATGTGCTCCCTTCCACGAAATTCCCACCCCAACCCCACCAAGGGCAACTACGGTTTTGATTTTTATCACCATAGATTAGAGTGTTTTTCCCAATATTAAGCTATATATAAATAAAGTTATTCACTATTTATTCTATTTTTTATGACTTTTTGATTAACATATTTTTGAGAATCATTTATAATGTGGCTTTTTCATATTAATAGTTTGTTATTGCTTATTGTTGGTTGGTATACCATTGACGGTTATACCACAATTTATTTAACCGTTCGCCTTTGATGAACACTTGGGTTGTTTGCAGATTTGAGTTATTATAAATGAAGCTACTGCAAACATTTTATGGAAACCATTTTGTGGATATATATTCTCACTTGTCTTGGATAAAGACCTACCTAGAAGAGGAACTGCTGGATCTTACTGTAGGTGCAGGTTTAATTTTATAATAAAATACTGAACAGTTCTCCAAAGTATTTGTACCATTTTATAATCCCACTGGCAAGGTATGAAAGTATCAGTTGCTCCATATTCTTACCAACATTTGATTCTGTCAGTCTTCTCATTTTGTATATTCTGGTGGGCATTAAATAGCAACTTACTTTGGTTTTATATCCTATTTCCCTTTTCATGTGCTTTTAAGCCCATTGTATATTTTGCTTTTGTGAAGTATCTATATCAATCTTTTGCCCATAATTTTTATTTGTATTGTTTGCCTTTTCATTACTGCTTTGTAGACATATACACATATTTATTATATGATATATGGTATATATACACATGCATTTAAAATATAATTTCTTAGTCAATAAATATACTGGAGACATTTTCCTCTCAGTCTATGTCAATTTTCATGCTCTTTTTTTTTTTAAGATTTTATTTATTTGACAGAGAGAGAGATCACAAGTAGGCAGAGAGACAGGCAGAAGGAGAGGGGGAAGCAGGCTCCCTGCTGAGCAGACAGTCCGATTCAGGGCTAGATCCCAGAACCCTGAGATCATGACCTGAGCCAAAGGCAGAGGCTTAACCCACTGAGCCACACAGGTGCCCCAATTTTCATGTTCTTAATGAAAGTTTTTGAAGTACATAAGTTTTTAATTTTGATGATGTCCAGTTCATCATTTTTCATTCTTATGGATAATGCCCTTTAGATACTTTCTTAGAAATCTTTGCCCACTCAAAGTTACAAACTTGTTGCTTATTTTTAGATATTTTGTAAATTTAGCCTTTATGTTTAGGTCTACAAGCTCTATCAAATTAGTTTTTGTGCATAATGTAGAGTAAGGGTCAAGAACTACTTTTTTCCATGCATTTTTCTAGTTAATCTAGCTCATTTATTGAAAAGACTGGCATTTCTCCCCATTGAATTACTTTGGTGTTTATCAAAAATCAACTAACTACATATGTGAGGATCTATTTATGGACTATTCTGTTCCATCAATTTAATTGTACTATATGCCAATACTCTACCATCATGATTACAGTAGCTTTATAGTAATTCTTAAAATCAGGTGGTTAGAGCTTTCCAACTTTGTTCTTCTTTTTTGTAATGGTTTTGGCTATTACATATCCTTGGCATTTTCATATATGAATTTTGGGTCAGCTTGTTACTTTATATAAAAAAAATCTGCCATAATTTTGGTTAAAATTGCAGATTGATTTCGGAAGAAACACATCTTTGCAGTATTGAGACCTCTAATTCATGAACATGTAGTATCTCTGTATTTATTTATTTGCTCCTTAACTTCTCTTAATAATATTTGTGATTATTTTAATGTAGATGTTTTGAATGTTTTTGTTAAATTTATGATATTCATGCTGATTTTAAGAGTACTTTAAAATTTCATTTGCTAATTTTTTGTCAAACCATGTAAAAAAACGGCAAGACAAGTGATGAAAGTTAAAATCGATAACGGGACAAACTAACGTTAGGTGCTTCTGGTAATGCTCTGAAAAGGATACAATATCATTTATATTTTATACATAATGCAAATCCCTAACTTAAGAATTAAGTTATGACAATTTGTCAACCAAATTCAAACTGAACATTCCACAAAACAATGAACCCATATCCTTAAAGAACGTCAATGTCAGGAAAGACAAGAAAGGCTGAGGAAGTCACTCAGTCATCCATTTAAAGGAGACTAAAGAAACATGACAACAAACTGCAATGTATGATACTGGTTGAAATCATGAATTGTTAAAAACTAATTAGCTAAAGAGCAATATAGGGACAACTGTCAAAATTTGAAGAGTATATTAGATAACAGTATTGTATCAATGTAAAATTTTCTGAATTTGATAATTAAGCTGTGATTACATGAATGAAATTTCTCATTACTCGAGGATAAAACATTGAAGTATTTAAGGATGAAGGGTCATGATCTGTGCATATAATTTTTAAGTGTCTCAGCAAAACAAGTAAATAGACATAAAAGAGCAGTGTGTATGTATCACACAGAAAATGTAGAGAGAGATAAAGCCAATGTGGTAACTTATAAACAATAGCTGAATCTATATTACGGTAATATGAGAGTTCATGGTAATATTTTTGCAACATCTCTGTTGGTCTGAGTATTTTCCAAAATAAAAATTTTAATTAAAGTGATCAAGTGATCACTTTAGACTCAGACATATGGATCTTTCCTGTAATTTTAAAAGAATAATGTTAATCTGAAAAAAAATGAATAATGTTAATCTGGGTGCCATTTGAAAGACAGTAATACATTTTGCTTTCCAGCTGCCAAAGCTTTCTGCCATGTCCACCTCATTATGCTTTGTTTGGAGGACACTTTCCTTAGAATAAGGAGTTGAGACAAAATGCAGGGTAAGGGATAAAGAGAAATCGCTCCTAAACCAAGAATATATGCTGCTCTTTTCTGTGACTACATTAAGGCTAAATTGAAAATAATGCTGATTTGACAACCTGTGTGTGTTTGTTTCATCCTAGTTCATTAAGCAGCAGGGGGACATTTCGGCCAAAAAATATGATCACCCACAAAAATGAAACTTCCATTTCCACATACAAATCAATGTATTTATTCAGGTGTTTCTTTATCCCATAAACTTTTATTTAGCAAATATAAAGTGCATGAGACTCCACAGATGGACAGGAAAACAAAGCAGTGTGGAGGGTGTAATTCCCTAAACTTCCATTTATTTTGCTCACAGTCTTCCTGTAATGTTTCATCATGGGCAGTGACTCAGCGACTAACAGTATTTTTTAAAAGACAGCAAACTGAATCTGGAAGGAATGAAGAACTTTTATAATTACTGTTATTTGTAGTTGTTTTTTGTTGTTGTTATTGTTTTTCTTTTATGGATTATAGCACTGCAAAAGTTAATTTTGTTTACAAATCCAATTTTCCCATTCAAAAATGACTTCCTTTATGCTTGTATTGGATCTCAAAAAATACAAACAATATGAGAATACCAGTTCTTGCTTAACTTTCCTCTGAAAAACAATGGCTTACTGCTTAATTTTGATTTTTTGATAATTACATCTTTCTCTTTAAATTTGGAAATATCAACTTCCACTTAAACTCAAGAGAACTAGTAAGTTTAGTGTGTACTGCAAATCTGAATGAATTAATTATTTTTTTTAATTGCTTTTATTGGAATGTTAATAACTTCCCACTTTAATGCTAACTGTCCCAACTTCTCTTGGGTTCTTCCTCTTACTTAATACATATCCTTTAGGCAACAAATTGTACACACGAAGGAAGGCTAATTTTTTCATAGGATTACAAACAGATTAACACATATGGCTAAGACAGAAAAGCTGGGGAAAAGATGGTTGGTCACACACCCTGTGCACACACCCATGCTTTAATAGATTCCAAGATAAAGATTCTTTATAGAACCTCTGAAAGTCAGAGGTACCTTATAAAGGACTGTTGGCATTCAACAATGAACTCAGTCTCTTTACTTTTAGTCCATTCTGCTCTCATGACTCACTTTGGTTCACGAAGTGGCTGATGTTAAGTCTTTTACTAAGAAACTTCAACATGGTATTTATAGAAAGATTCATTTGTAGTCTTATTTCAAAGAAGAGGTCAGCAGGTGCAATATACTCTTTGGAGGAATTCTGACTCATTTCTCCAGATCGCA
Organism: Ailurus styani; assembly: GCA_002007465.1. Taxonomy (NCBI): domain Eukaryota; kingdom Metazoa; phylum Chordata; class Mammalia; order Carnivora; family Ailuridae; genus Ailurus; species Ailurus styani. The sequence continues at coordinate 1,171,200 of LNAC01000174.1, read as the reverse complement.
AGATACTGTCTTTGTCTACACAGTAAGCATTTTAGGCATCACAAGAATGAGTTGCTACACTTTTAAACTCACTACTTTCAGACACCTACAAAATGTTCATGAGAAGTCTGCACTATAGAATGGCACACAGCTTGAAAACCTGACACATAGTGCCAGTTATAGGTTGTATTTAGAGTGTTCATACATCCAATTTGGACAGTTCTGGATTTTTCATGTTCTCCTGGTATAATTATTAATAACTCTCTCTTTTATTTCAAAAAGAATCCTACTTTGGATAATAAGTTATACGGTCACCTCAGCTATACCTGGGCATCTATATCCATATATTGCATTTAAGTCAATAGGTTTCAATTAATTCCACATTTTTGTGTTAAATAAGATTATTTATTGCCTCCCACTAAGTCCTAGGGGGAGGGGGCATGGACTGAGCTTACACTTCATTGTGACCTGAACTTTCTCTTTCAAAACATACAGGTTTCTGGAATAACATTACTGGAATTGTTTGCAATGAAGCCAAAAGACATCTGTGCGCAGAGTCCAAGTTGCCCAGACTGCTGACATTTTCAGGGCAACCACATCTAAAACAAGTTTCAGGATTTCAAAATAGGTCTAAGAATAAATTACGCAGAATTTGAGGCCATACTCTCCAAGATAAAATCTCTGGGATTCACATTTTAAATTTTTAAGAAATACTGCTGATGTCTTCTTTTACCTACTGACATCAGAATTTGGTTCACATTTTTTATTCAGTCACACATGCAGCTCTAAGTTTCTTTTTGAGCACAATGCTCACTGAGCATAACAACTTAATATGTATTTTTAACCCAATTCTTTTTCACACATTTTTCCTGTTCATATTATTTTATTTGTTAACAATGACATTATACTTACTGGGTATCAGGAGCAGTTATAAGTGCTTTTACAAATACAGACACATTTAGTCTTTGCAAAACCTGTAAGATAGGTTCTAGTATTACCAGAGTCTCCATTCACTGATGACGAATCTGAGGACAGGGTAGTTAGGTAACTAGCAGAAGATCACACAACGTGTATGTTCACTATTTAGACCTAGGCAATCTGACTCCTCCATGATCTTAGCCACTATACTATGTTCCCTCTTTATCATCCTTTTCAAATAAACAAGAGATGACTTCCACTTTATTGAAAGAAGTAATTGGCAGATCAAATGGTTAAGAGAATTTGTTTCATATTTTGGGCGCCTGGGTGGTTCAGTGGGTTAAAGCCTCTGCTTTCGGCTCTGGTCATGATCCCAGGGTTCCGGGCTCTCTGCTCAGCAGGGAGCCTGCTTCCTCCTCTCCCTGTCTCTCTGCCTGCCTCTCTGCCTACTTGTAATCTCTCTCTCTGTGTCAAATAAATAAATAAAATCTTTTTAAAAAAAAGAGAATTTGTCTCATGTTTTAATGAATTGATTTATTTAAAGAGATTATTTCTTGAGTAGCTACCTTTTGTAAGGGACTGAATTAGGCAGTGGGGAAAGAGGTGAATTTATTTCCAAAACACCAGAGGCAGGTGTTTGTCTAATTGCGTTTAAGAAAAGAAGATCAGAAGCTTCCAAATTGAAAATATTTACATGCCTCAAATCAAAAAATAATTCATACTTTTCTGTCAAGCTAGGACTTGACTCTACAGATGTGTACACAGTGGGTGTCAGCGCCAACATACGGACAGGAGGCATGTCCAGAGGTGTCCTGGAGTTCAGAGGACATAGGCTCTGAGAGAAGACAACCTGCACTGGAATAGCAGCTGTGTTATATACTATTTGTTTAGCCTTGGGAAGTTTATTGACTTTATCTTTTCAATCTATAAAATCGAAACACCTACTTCATAGGGAGTTGTGAGGATTAGAGAAAAATGAGATTTTAGAAGACTACTAGCACATTGTAAATGCTCGATAAATGACAGTTAATATTATTTAAAATGCTCCAACCACACTGCATTGTCCAGCATTGCCACAGATGGATAATTTCACAAGCCTAGTCTTAACTCGCTAACAAGATATCAGTGTGCATGAATGTAAATAGACTAAAATCAGCAAAAAGAACACCAATCCAGCATCAGATTTTTCACTTAAGTTATGCTTAAACTAGCTGTGAAGATGGGCAAAGAGTGATTATTTCAGTTCTGGAACAATGGGATTAGTAGGAAGGGGGCTGGTTAAAATATTATAATGTCATTAAAACATTTTTTTCCTAATTTGTTAGTGTATGTTTCTTAGAATCTTTAACGTAACTTAGCACATATAACTTCTTCTGGAATGAAAATCAAGTGTCTGGAATTTCTTTTGCTTGTCTTCTCCGGGTAAATCAACATGCAGCTAATGTAGTTAAAAGGTACAGCTTCATCTTTATTCCTTATATTTTAATTTTTAAATTCTATACTCTCAGCTATTCTAACTAAAATCTCCAAGCCTTCTCTTCTGGAAAAAGTGTTTTAAAATAGTATTAACAATTTTTCAAATGCCATATGAGAAGTATTTATGAAAATACTCTTGCCTATTTTTTAATACTCCAGATTAAGTTTCATTAGCTGACCTGTAACTCAACCAAATATTTATCTTTATTTTCTTTTACTGAAGACAAATTAAGAATGATATTATAAAACTTACTTGGTAAAGATTTATAGAACATAACCGTATCCATTACACTTTAAAAAATTAGATTAATAACAAAAAGTATTAACAGAACTCTTTTACATGTAGTAGTCTCTGGAGGGAAACTGATCATTAAAGTTATTGGCATCCTCGAAGGAGCGAATAATTAAAACAAAATATTGTGCAACTCACACTATACTCAACATTGTTGTGAATATATCTGAAATAATGAATGTTGGTGGGTATGAAATTTCAGTAGGCCACCCTCTGCTCACTCTGGAAACATGAACTGCAAAGAAACGAGTCCTGCAATTTTAGAGAGAGAACTGAGGAGAAGCCAGCTAACAGGACAGTCGAGGCTATGCATCATTAGTGGCATTGTTGTGTAGTCCTTCATTCAGGGAGCAAATTCAGAGAATCCATAAATCCTACTGAGCTTTGGTTAAGTGACATTCATTATAAAGAACACCTAGAGGGAAGACCCAAGAATTGAGTCACAGCTAGAAAGATCAGATTACCTGAGCTCTGCATGTCTTGGTTAAGTAAGGCAGCCCAGGAAGGGAATGATATTTGTCTGCAGTCATTTCGGTAGTGTTATATCAGATAAAATTACAGGTTTATCTACTACTTTGTTGAGTTTCTGTCATTTGTTTATTTCTTACATATTATTGTGTATTTTAAGCATTTAATGTCATTTATTGTTTATAAGTACATTTTGTTTCTGTTACATGGTATCTCAGCTGAATGTTTAGTATTATGAATTCACTAATTTTCATGTCTCTCACTTTGAATCTAAGCAAAACTGTAAATATTTAAATATGTGTAGCTATGTGTATATACGTTCAGGTGCAAACTACCAAATAAAAACTGTTTTCATTAATCAAGATTTTCAATGTTGTTTACATAGATAATACAAAATACGAAATGCTGAAAATACCTTCAAATCCAACTTATTTCAAATAGAAAGGACAAAATATTCACAGAATGCTGCTAAGGAGTCAATAATTAGAACTAGCTTCTGAATCCGAGGCTTGGGAAGCAAGTTACTGAAAGGAAAGTCAGCGAATTACTGAAATGAAAATGTGAATGTGAAGAGCTGTTTTTGGAAAAGTGATCTTGTGTGGGATGAGGGGTCTAGTCTGCACAACCAGCTACTCCGAGAGAATTCCATCACTCCCTAGGTTTAGCAATACTAAGCACTATTTTCTTTAAAATAAGAAAATAAATTGCCTCAAATATTTTCTACATGTGTTTTTCAATAAAGATTGGAGGTTAAATTCAGTGAAGAAAAAATAAGATACACTTTTTATTCAGTCAACAAAAATTTAAAAGAAGGCCCATCTTTACTATGCAGAGTAAATGTGCAATTAGGTGCACCATCTTTGAAGTAGAAATTTGACAAGAGGTACCAAAAGTTTTTAAGATACACCTACTTTTTTACTCAGCACTTATACCTCTAGGAGTATACACTAAGAAAAACAATAGCAAAAAAGTGTGCAAGGGAGCCTCTTTGTATGTATTTATAATTATGAAAAGTTGATAATAATAAGGTATTGTTGGTAAAACTTTACTTCCTTTAATGCAATACTTTGTGAATATTCAAATAATGTATGGACTGTCCATGTGTTAAATGTTATACAATCATTAATTTCTGAGTGAGGAAAACAGGCTATAGTTTGATATAGATAACTGCTGTCCTGTTCTTATCAAAGAAAACAAAAAGTGTGTGTGTGTGTGTGTTTGTAGAAAATATACTTATGTTTTAAGTACAAGATTATAGGTCTTTTTTGTCTTATTTGTTCTTCATATTTTCTAATTTTTTGACAGCAAAGTTAAATCACTTGAAGAGAGAGCAGAGATATGAAGTCCTTGTCGAGGTGGTGAAATCCTGTTTCAGGGACGTGACTGATGAAGTGTCTGCTGATACCAAACAGGCCTTACCATCTCAACTTACGACTCTGGGTTTGTGGAAAAGAATGAAATGTGTGGGGAAACCAATGTAAGTATGAAGCTGTTTTCAGTGTTTAGAGAAAGACTGAAGAAAAATACATCAGAATAATGGCAAGGATTTGTAAGTATTTTACTCTGCATATTCGACTAAGGACATCCAGGGAGGGCTTGGATTGCTTCAAATGGTCATATACTATTGTAAGAAGGTGTAGACATATTCTTTCTTTTATTGACCTGAAGAAGCCCCCATCAGAATCAGCTGACTAGGTAAGCATTAAAGATCTATCTGGACTGTCCTGACCCTATATCTCTCTTCTTCTAGGCTAACTAAAGAGGGGTGATTAGTTATGTCTTTTTAGGAAGAGCTACAGGTTAAGTATTAGAGTAAGTTGCTTCACAATAATAAACCACATGGCAACACAATGTATGTTTGTCAATTTTTACAATTCTCACATCTAGCAAGATGACTGGCATAGTATGTGAAACAAATGAGACTTCTCTAAAACGTGCCACCTCGCCTTTTCATTGGTAAATGGGCGTACCCCTGGATTCTTTTAAATTTATTTATTCATTGCTGTCTCTCCATTTCTTCTTTTTTGATTTTTTTTTTAAATAAGTGCCTTAACAAAAAAAGCCCTTCAAAGAGTTCGACACTGAGTGGAAGAGATAGATATAGAAATAAATTATTACAAGATAATTTCATAAGTGCTATAACAGAGATAAGAAAAAAATGTTAGAAAATGTGGACAAGGTTGCCTGGGGGCTTTAGAGAAGACCAGGCACAGGAGAGGATGGTGGCCTCTGGACAGAGCTCAGAAGCACAAAATAGTAGGGTGTGTAGGAGAAATTGGGACTGACACTTGGAAACAAGATGAAGAAAATTAAAGGTGTTTTAATGGTAAATTTAATGGAGACTCTCCACACCAGTAAATTTACCATTTCCCCTTCTACATACTAGTGGTGAATTTTGCCAAATCATGTAATTTTGCCAGGAAACAAAACTTTGTTGTGGGAAGAAGAGGAAAAGAAGACAACAGAGCTTCTGCAATTGAATCACACTACCATATGAATTTTCTTCCAAACTTCATAGATAAGAACTAGATAAATAGTAGTTGAGGATCCCTTAACTAAAAATATCCCCCAAATCTAAGTTGACTGTACAATTCACAGTCCCAAGTGAGGACACTTTGAAGAGGAAAAAAAGAGTGCATTAATAACTATGCAAAGATTATAGGCATATACTAGCTATCCTCATTCTTCTGCAATTGAACATCCTACTTGATAGAGATCCCTTTTGAATGATATAGTCCTGTTTAAAATACAAAACAACTAGGATAAAGCTTGCTTCATTCACTTTTTGGTGTGAATTAATCAGATTCACATTTCAGGTAATCAATAAGAAACCATAATTAAGAACTACAATTAGGACATATAATATGGAGTATGTTGAGTTTAAAAAGTGTATCATTTAGAGACAGTAAAGTTTAAAAGCACAAATTTAAATTTTAAATTTATCTCCATTCTGCTCTGTGATCATTAGTACTTTACTTAACTTCTCTGAATGTCAGTTTAACCTGTAAAATGGGATAATATCTATTCCCAAAGCTGTCATGAAAATCAGATAAAGTAATGTATATAAAGGGCCGGTCCAAGATTGGAACTCAATTAACATTAGTCCTTCGGGAGAAGAGAAATAAGAGAAATAAGAAATAATTGTCCATGAACTATAACCATGGGACTTAAAACCTGGAGAGCACATCTGTGTGTATAAAGGACCTAAATAAATATGTAGTTCAAGATTAGCTGATTAACACTACTAAAGAAAATGGATGGTGCATATAGTCAGAAGAAACTTTAACTCATTTAGCTCAGGGAAATGCATGGGAACCTGATGAAAAATTATTTATATAACATATGATGTTGCATAGCTCTAACATTGATTTTATTGAATTGATGTGATCTTAGTATAAGGATTATGATTTCAGTATGTGATTTTTTTCTAACAAAAAATGGATTTTCATTTTTTAATATAAATATCTTATTTAGTTTGTCCTAGATTTTATTCTTTACTTGATCTTTGAGATATTGGTTATGAAACTGCCACTAATTTTATACTTTAATTTTCATCACCACACCCATTATCTTGGGTCATTAGTATAGATTTCACTAATTAGAATTAAGGATGGTGTTTTGAATATAAAGGTCAAAAGTCAGCATGAGAAGCAACAGCCATTCTGAATTGTCTTGAACCCATGCTGTTATTACGTTTCTCAAAACCAGTATTTTGAGCAACATGAAAGAATCAATGTCCTATCAAAACAAATAAACTGACAAATAGAAACATTCCCAATGATCCTCAGGAAAGAAGAAAAAAACAACAGGACAGGAGGAAAAAACCCAATAAAATTGGCAATGGTGAGAGTCCACTTCCTATCACAATGTCATCTGACTTGTCACCCACAGGAAAAAGCAGGTAAGCAAGAGCAATGTGGTGGGGAAGCCTCTCCAGACCCCGCCTGGACAGTCTAGTTCACGAAGAGAGCTGACTGACCCAGGGCAAAATGCACTCATTGTCTTCTGTCACCCCTCTGCAGTCCCCACACATCAAGCACTAGCCAGGGTTGTCTTACCCACTTTCAAAATAAAAAGTAGTGTGAGACATTCCGCAAAACAGTGGAAACCATACACAAAGACCTACTTTAACAGAGGAAAGGGCACAGGGGGCATTCTCAGTCACCATTTGGACTGCCCATGGAAAGATTATTTTGGGTTTTGTTTTTGTCTTTAAGATTCTATCTATTGGAGAGATAGAAAGCGCGTGAAAGAGCGAAAGAGAGGAGCATGAGCAGAGAGGGGAGGCAGAGAGAGAAGCAGACTCCCTGCCCAGCAGGGAGGGGCTGATCCCAGGACCTGAGACCATGACCTGAGCCTAAGGCAGACACTTACTCAACTGAGCCAACCAGGCATCCCTACTTTGGTTTTCTCAATTAGATATTTCATTTAAATTAAAGGACTAAGAGAAAGATATGGAATGTTCAGTCATAGCAATAGGAGCCTAGTACTTGGATTTCTCTTAACTCACCTGTGGCAAAGGCCAATTTTATCTTAACTGCTCAGTAATGGGACAAATTTCCTCACTATGGTGATTAATGTCTTACTGCCACCTGACTCTGTTGTTTCTCAGGAGTTTAGCACTTTTGCTAAATGCAGATAGTGCAGTAAAGAGAGAGAAGACATTCATTTGACAATCATAATTCATAATAATAATTGCTATTATTATTAATAAGCTAACTTTATTATTTTAGATTTAACACTGTCATTATTGAGTGGCCCTGAGAGCAAGCTTCACCGTCAATTAAGAATTTTCAAGAAAATACTGAGAAATAAAATGTTATACTAGATATAAAAGGCCAACTCTGTGTAACTTATGTAGTCAGCAGACTGTGTCAAACGCAGCAATAAATTCAAGTCAGAAAACTCTCCAAGGAGAGAACTTTGGGTTTAGCTATTACAAAGAGATTGTTGGAGATAGTAGTGAGAATCATTTTGATGTGGTGGTGAGCGAGTGATACTCAGGTAACTGATTAATAATTTTTGGTTAATGGCTTCTCTCTAATGCTTTCTTAAATATTTTCTAGCTATTTGCATAGTTATAGACTATGAAGGTGATTTATTCCTTAGTTTATAAGCAAAGAAATAGTCACTGATAAAATTCAGATGAAAACTATTCTTAAGAACATTTTAGAAGTAAGAAAAAATCAAAACATCACATATTCCCTATAGTTTCACTTTTGTGAAGATCTCCTGATCTCAATCTGTTTGTTTCCCCAAAGCTATGGTGCCATTTCTCATCTTCTCTTCATTCTCTGTGTGAATGCTACTTAAGCACATACTTCATGTCAGGTACTCTTCCGTACATTCTGGACATAGAAAGTAATGTCTCAATATTTTCTTTGAATGAACTTTAAAAAACAGATAAAATTAGCTACAATAGTATGAAATGATATATAGCACATTGCAGGTGCTACACTGGAGGTTAGAACCAAGTGTTGTGAACACACAAAGGAATGTTAAGTTAATATTCTGGAGCAGGCAGTAGGGGCATCAGGAAAGACTTCACAGAGAAGTCTTTTGATCTGTCTTTGGAAGGATGGTAATGGTTTCTTTAGGGTAAGCAGCTGAGGGAAAGGCAATCCATTCAATGAGGCTTTCCACTGTTTATTACAGATGAAAGAAAATTTCTCAAGGGTGAGAAAAGCCTCAGTGACATAAAAGAGCAGGGCTTATTTGAGAAACTCAGAACAGTCAAATATTATTGAAACATAAGACATGTAAGAGAAATGGAGTTGGCAAGATATTCAACTAATTGGTATTTATTGAGTACATATGTGCAAGAGACCAAGCTTGAAATAATGCTATGTATTTTATTGTATGCAATACATCCAATCAACCTAACAAAGTGTATGTTATTCTCCAAGATCTATCAAGAAAGTAACTGGGGCGCAAGGAAGGTAAACTTGGTCAGACCTGTGAATTCAGCTGGTTCCTCTAAACATACCCTACTTAAAAACCCAAGCAAATTCAACTCTGAAGGGGATGAAGCATCCTATTAAAGAGTCTAGAACTTTATTCTGAGTCTTAATGAGTTAAGATAGGGTTTTTTTTAAAGATTTTATTTATTTATTTCACAGAGGGAGAGAGATCACAAGGAGGCAGAGAGGCAGGCAGAGAGAGAGAGGAGGAAGCAGGCTCCCCGCTGAGCAGGGAGCCTGATGCAGGGCTCGATCCCAGGACCCTGAGATCATGACCTGAGCCGAAAGCAGAGGCTTTAACCCACTGAGCCACCCAGGCGCCCAAGATAGGGTTTTTAAGACAAGGTATTTCGTAAGTGCATTGAGCAGCAAATATGGCAAAGTTGCTAAGGGCTCAGGTGTCACCACTTATAAGATGAGTGATTCAGTGAATTAATCTCTCAGGGTCTTAATGCTTTTTCTCATAAAATGGGGATGATGAGAGTATGTGTTTTATGAGATTGTTGTACTCATTTAATATATGAAATTCATTTGCAATGATGCTTGGCTCCAATAAGTCATCAGTGTATGTGATTCTTGTTTCAAAAATAGCTCTCTGGACTGCAGACTCTGAGAAACAAACTGAGGGTTTTAGAGGGGAGGGGGGCGTGGGGGAATGGGTGAGCCTGGTGTGGGTATTAAGGAGGGAACGTATTGCATGGAGCACTGGGTGTTATACATAAACAATGAATCTTGGAACACTACATCAAAAACTAATGATGTATTGTGTGGTGACATAACACAATAAAAAAATAACTCTCTGATGGCATTGTAGAGAATGGATTGGGAAGGGGGAAAAACTTCAATCCTCAATATTCTCAAGGAAGAATGAAAAGGGTTTCAACTAGGGCACTTGGCAGAGATGGAAAAGTAAAGGCCACATTGAGAAATATTTCAGATGTAAATATTGAAAGGAATTGGTGACCAGTTGGGTTTAGGGAGGAGAGGGAGGAAAAAACAAATCAGAAAACGATCTGACCCCGAGGTTTCTAGTTTCTATGGCCACATGAATGTTGTCGTCTTAACATTTCATACTTCAACTGCTCCTTTCCTGTGAATTAATTATCCTAGGACTCTCCTAGCTTCTGACTGCCAGTAATTGATTTAGTGACTATTTATAGTAAAAAAATAAAAATAAAAACAATGTTGAAAGCCATTAGAAGCCAGAAATCCAGTTCCTCCCACTAAGGCTAGCCATCCTTATTGCCCTAAACTGACCCTGTTCTCAAGTCCCTTGGGTGTGAAAATAACTGAGCAGTTATCTCTGAAGCCTGCAGATATTGCGGCTTCTTTTTAGCACCAGAGCTGCAAGAGGTACAGTGCTGGTGGGTGGTAAAAAGGGGACTGATGAGCATAGCCCAACTACAGTTTTGGGATATTTTGTTTTCATTTGGGACAATAGTAAAATAAAGTTTTCAAATTGCAAGGCAGAATGTTTCTAGAGAAATCTTAGTTTCTCAATAAACACAATGATCAAATTTAAGCTCTATGTAATGACCAGAGTCCATGAGATGTTACAAAGTTTAGGTATATGAAAGACAATATTTTAAGATCACCGTTATAGTACTGTGTTGGATAAAACACGAGAATGTATAAACAAAAAGTTAAAAAGAACACCAAAATAAATTGTAGGCAAGATACTCCCTGAAAATCTTTCTTAATGCTTGAATTACATATACATAGAATATATTTCCATTCTTCTCTAAAAACTACCATCTGTATCTCTACTACACGATTAAAAATTATGAAGGTGGAATATTTCACATGTCATATAACTTACATAGAACTATTGGAAGATTAATTTTTGAGCTGTTCAAGTTTTAAGTAAACCACATTGCTTTAATTAGTATTACATATAAATGATAAAAGGAGATAGGAAATACACAGAACAAGTTTATTTTATAGTGGGGAGATAAAGGAAGAGTGGTAACTAGCCCTAAATGCTGTTCTCCATTTATATAAAAGCTTCTTCATTTCATAGTCTACTCTTTTTCCTTTGAAAAACAGTTTCATGAAAACATCTTCGTGTTTAGGAGATAAAAGTGAACATTAGTCACTCCACAATACAAATATTCTGAAAGCAGAAATGAGTTTGTGTCCTCTTCTGCATCTCTTCCAATAGGATGTTCCTTCAGTGCCTAAAAAATTACCTTAAAGAGAGGTAGTGGTCCTCAGTACATACTTTCACCTTTACTTCCAACAATGCAACACTTTCTATAACGTCTTTCCAAATAACTCCCAGAAATGGTAGATTTAATATTATCAAACCAAAACCTCTTTTGAGTTTAGCTGACTCAAACACTGCCTCTGGAGTTCTGTCCCAACATGACTGCTGCCCTGTCTGGATCTGGTCCCTGTCTGGATCAAGAAAGGACTTCCCTTGGCCTCTTCTCATCCTTTAGTTCTTTGAAAGCAAGGCAAAGATAGGGACATTGCTGATTTGTTAAGAAAATTGCCATTGTACCATGCCTGAGAGCATAATGGCAAAAATATAGGAATGCTCCAACCTCTAAAAATAAAGCTTTTTATATGTCCTGTTTTCCTGCTGAGTTAAGACCTTTATTTCTTTTGGAGAAACTTACTTTGATTTTCCAAATGTTTAGAGTTGCTTGATAATTTAAGATAAAAATCACGTGTCTACATATGCCTGAAGTGGAAAAGCATTTCAACTGCTAGTTCTATTCCAAGACATACTCCAAACCTGACAAGCGATAAACTGAAAGATGACTGACTTTTCTGTTTCCTTGGTATTAGCATCACCTCCAAACTATGATCTAGTTTAATAAATGAAGTGTTTGTTATTCTTCAATCCAATCTTATGCTTAAAAAATTGCTTTTATTTTCTAAGTAAGCTCTATGCCCAATATGGGACTTGAACTCACAACCCCAAGACGAAGATCCACATGCTATATTGACTAAGCCAGCCAGGCATCCCTAAAAAGTTGTGCTTAAAGTGAATGTATTATATTATTAAAATACATGCCCATCCTTGTATAAGCCTCAGTGTAATTATAGTTTTGTATAATTAGAGCTTTATGTCAAAAGATTTACAGCTTTATCACCTCAAGCAATATTTCACAGCTGCCAAGAATGATTTATGCAATAATGACTTAAACTGTAAAATAGAATCCTCAAAGGAAGGGCTGTCAAATATTCCTACTGCAAATAACTAGGTTTTTAAAAATTGATATTCTGGTAAACAGCAAGTTCAATTGTACCTGGTAAAATCACATCAAGTAGGATGGTGGGAAGTGTTGTTTCTTAAGAATCATCATGCAGTTCATCACACATTGCATCTGTGTGAACTCATTACATAGATCATGGGTTTAAACTGGTTATAAAGCCTCTTGTCAGTCTGAAAAACAAGCTTTCAGAAATAATACCATGCACATGTTTTTGCTATGCCAGAATGAGTGAATGGAAAAGTGGAAACAATATCCTAACTTTTTGTTAATTTGCTTATTGTGCTGATTAAATTTCTATCTGTATTCCTATAAAGTGCTAAATAGAGAATAAGTAAAGGAAGCATTTACTGTACATACTTAAGAAACCAAGAACCCCCCAAAAGTAAATGACCTCAATAATAAAGGATTAAGGAAACTTTGAGAAACAAACCAATACAAAATGTTGGCGATTTTATCCCTTCCTGCTTTTATAAATACAGAGTGGCTGGCAGGTCTCTAAGAGGCAAGACTTTCAAAGCATTTGAACTTCACAAGCTCCGACTGAATTTGCAGTTGCCATGTGAATAAAACCAATGCACTTTGAAGATTCTATTCAAGGTATCTGAACTAGTCTCAAAACCACAGGTTGATTACATTCAGAGCAAACAAGTCCTACTGTGTCTTCGCAATCTAAAAAGGTCATACAATTAATCTTTCTCTTTGGAAAAAGAAAAAAAAAAGCTTGGCCCACCATCTCATGTATCCCACATTAAAAGTGAAATAGGCAGCATTTGTCATTAGCTCTAAAGGTTACCAAGTCCTTGTAGACTGAGTCAAATCTGAAAATGAAGCCAACAGAATCAAAATCATCACCAAAGTTTGATATTTATATACCTAAACAAGCTTCCAAGTAAATCCTCATCTAAAACAAGAAGGTTTTAATTCATGTAACCAAGTGCATCCCTCAGGTAGAAAGATTTGCATTAGTCACTGTACCAGCATCTTTACTGTAGAAACTTTTATATTCATGTTTTTGATTCCAGATTTACTTGCCTTTCTTAGGGGTTTTGAGATAACTTTACACACTCCCATTGCACAAGTTACACAACGTTTTGAAATATCACCATTCCACTTGCAGTATAATAAACAGCAACCTTCATTCAGAATACTGTCTGGAAAATATAGTGAGTATCTAAGTGGTCCTAACTGTCCAGATTCATTTTATACTTAAATTATATAAGTTGAAAAAATTCTGAAATGTCCTAAAAGATATAAAGACCAAATGTTGACCAACATGCCCTGTATAACCACAATGTAAACTGTGTCAACATCATGATAAATATCCAGATGGGGAAAAAATGTCAGACATTCAAATTATTCCAAAAGCCCAAATTGTTGGCATCAGATACACACACAAAAAAAGATGAGTTACATTTGGGTAGTGAGAGCCTTAGTCCAAGAAATGCTTTCAAGACAACAGAGCAATTAGGCTATTTCTAGCAAGCCAACACTACTGATTGAAAAGTGTTGGGGGGGGGATGAAAAGAACCTTAAAAATTATCTCTATATTGGCTGATAATCATATAATTGTTTTCATTCCAGATTAATCCAAAGTAATCCAAACCTGTTTTTCTAATCACAGTTGTCACATATACTCATTCAAGTGGATGTTAAGGAAAATTCAGTAATTAGGAATTATATTTTCTATCATAAAATATTTAATTGTAAGAAATAATAAGAAGAGTTAAACCTTTTCCACGCTAGAATTTCTGCTGTGTATTTTATCAAATGATGAATCAGTATCTGCTATAAGCTATAACACATCACTCATTTTCTCATTTGCAAGACTTAAGGGTTTCTTAAAAATCTGACTACATATCCTTCTGCCTCACTGATTTCTGTCAATGGCAAAAAAAAAAAGATAAAGCAACATCAATAAAACTAACTACAACATGCATTTTTAACTGATTTATCTTTAAGCACTAAATTGTCAAATATTAGTAAATGTGCACATTTGAGAATGTGTATTCTTTTAAATGGGTATATGTGAATATTCATACATGTGAGTTCATATACTATATATGGTATATTTAATGAATGAATGTCTATTAAATGAGTATTTTTTTGAGAACTATTATAGGTCTAACAAATTATGCTCCCTAGCAAGCCTGAAAGAAGGAGGAGTGCCCTTGAAGTTGAGGTATGACCTTAAGTTTGAGATGCCAGTTTTGTTGCAGCTAAAAACTGAGTACAAATAACTCCACAGCATCATAGTTCCTTTTGTCCATTTCTTATTTTAGGACAATTCTTGAATACACGAACAGCTTTTATTATTTGAATATACATAGCTTTACTAGACCAATCTTTGAAGTTCTTATATATCACCCTTAATGTTGTATGAAAAGGAGCAAAAGAAACAAGAAGTGTTGCCTATCAAATAAATCTGAAAGCCAAGAAACATTTATAACTGCAATAGTTTTAGTTGCAGATATACAGTTTTCAACAAGATTTTGCTCTGTGAAATACTTTCAAGTTCAAGCAAATAAAATTCTGTACTTCTCTCCTACCAAATACATATCAACACAATCAGTAAATTACTGGCCTTTATATTATTCCCTAGAAAGGAGAGAAAGACTGATTTGTGGCACTTTGTTCTCAGTGACAGTAAGTTACTACACTTTTGAAGAGTACAGAGTATCCTTATTCAAAGAAGAAATTGTTCCTACTAGTCCACTAATGAAAGTATCCATATTTTTTAATCCTAAAATATATAAAATATATAAGCAAAAAATATCTACAACTGAATATTTGGAGCTTCTCTGCATATGAACTTTCAGTAATCAGTTGTCAAAATTTCATTTCAATGGAATCAAATAAAAAGTATTCTGAATAGATGAACTTTACCATTTTTGTGATAGTAGGTAACCTCCACTTTCCTCTCCTCTGACCCCAGCAATGCCTGGGCAATTTGGGCAATATCATGCCTCTTGGTCTCAGGCCCATGGAGAAAGTCGCAGGTGCACGGCTTTTGCATGACATCTGGCCTGGAGAACCCAGTCATCTCGCAGAACCCATCATTGCAGTAGATGATGGCACAATTTTGCACTCTGGCATTTGCAATGATAAATTTTTTATCTGTAATAAGAAGATAGCAAGGCATCTTTTAGAGAGATTCCACAAGATTTTCATAAACACTGGAGCAAATTGTTGCATAATAGGAGATCTGAAATGCAGGTGTTTCCCAAATTGCTAACTGCCTAGGGTTTTAAAAGGAAAAAACCCAAAAACTCTAAACATGAAATTAATGGTCCTAAGTAGTCTTAACAAAAAGTAGTAAGAAACTGCTCTTCAAATTTTGAGAATGTAATTTCCCGAATGGTCTAATTCTCAAACCTTATGACTCCCAAGGGGTCCTAAGGCACACTCAAACAAGCAGCTGTCCCATTGATGGTTCCAGAATGCCATTTAATTGTAAGATAAATATTTTCAAAGCCAAACAATGAAACATCCTGTAGCTGACAGATTTCTCATCTCAACCTCGGCCCTTGAAAGTACAACTTTCTCAAAGTAGCTATTATTTTTGGATTTGGCTTTTCTCTATCCCTATAAGGCATACTACACACTCATCATGTTAAAAAACAAAACAAAACAAAACATGAAACTATTAGCAACCAAACTATCTCATGTTAATTAATAGTTAAATAATTTGAAGATGCACCTTTCATAATATATATTTTCCAGAAGATAAAAATATGTACACATACACAGTAAATATCATGTTAACACCTTTTCACTTTTACTTCGTGAGAACCTTGAATTCTTGTGTGGTAGTAGGTATTTTAATACAAAAGGCTTATTAAATTTTGACCATAAATTATATTTACTATTTCCAGATAGAATGTGAACAGGATATACTAGTTTATTTTATACACAAGGTACTATATCCTCATGTTTCCAAATACAGTGCCAAAATAACTGCAAAATGCACAACACAACTGTGTGTTAGTTTCAAAGAAATGTTAAATATAAATTAACAAGGATTTAAAATTAATATTTATATAACAATAATAGTCCCATGAGAATGTTAAATATCTCTGCATTCAGTTGTGGGATTTACTTACTACATTTCAATTTTCAAATTTCTTGATGGAAATTTAGGGAAATGATAAAGGTGCAGAAATATTGCTTTGAATAATGAACCGTTTGCATTGGGAACTAGTACGGATCAGATTTTGCTTTTTCCAAATTATACTTCCTGGGATATATTTGCATTGATTCAATGCAAACTTTAGCTTCTATAAACTAACAGCAAGCAACCATCCCTGTCATACCACAGCTTTGCGATTTAACCAAGGTAAATAGTTTGCATAGCTGCTTACATCGCTGCTACCATTTACATTCTCTTGTTCCAGTGGTATGCTCTGCCCTACTCCTGACTTTCAAAAAGTGTACAATTAAACAGCCTCAAAATATAAACCCATGTTATACTAGTACGTTCCCTTTAAGATAGTAGAAGAGTAGGACATTAAGTAGCAAGGCAGATAATGGAGCAGTGAGGAGGATCAGATTGCCTCCTATAATGGAGACCATAATCTAAAATGTAAATCAGAATTAATATCTGGGGGAGAACACTCTTGCTGCCATTCGAACCTCCGGTCTCGGTTTCACAGCCTGTTAACTTGAAAGAGCCCGGAGTTGCCGGCTCCTCAGCCTGTACGCTGCGAATGCCAAGTGCACTGTCAAAGCAGAAAGCGAGGGAGAGAGAAGAGAACAAATGAACTTACTTTGCCCTTCAAATTTCCGTATGATGGTCCCCAAAAATGTGTTTTGTGGTGCCACATGCCCCCTGCGAACAGGCATGTTGACCCCGGTCTTCTGAGGAGCGCTCCCCCCGAGCTCTGGAGTTCTCCCGGGATCTCTCCTCGGCTAGAGCCCAGGCCAGCGCGCGAGCCGCTCTTTGTGGCAGAGCATCCTCTTTTGAAACCAGAAATCTCTTCCCATTAGCACCACTTCTAGACACCCGCTTTCCCCAGCGGAGTCCAATCTATCCCCTCCACCTTCCGGAGGGGGCCTCGCACCGGACTGCCGCGGGTGAGAGGGTTTGGGGGTGGGGAGAGGGAAGGA